>JAEVFF010000245.1:229358-299405 GCA_018901945.1 Pugionium dolabratum | reverse complement strand
TTCATCTGGTATAGAAACCTTGACATGCTCCAAGTCCGCTATGAGTTTCAGAAGATCATATGTACCTTCTTCTACTGTAGCCGAGTCTGAGATCTTGAAGCTGTATAACTTTTGCTTCAAATAGATTCGGTTGGGGAGAGCCTTGGACATATAGAGCTGGTCCAAAAGTCTTAGCATCCCTGCTGCAGACTTTTCCTTTATTATTTTTCTAAGAACTTGGTCTCCAACACTGAGTATTATGGTAGAGCGAGCTTTTCTCCTCTTTTCTTCCAGCTGTAGGTACTTTAGAGCATCTTCCTTTTCCCTTTCTGGACTGAGAGTAGCTGCTTCTCCTTCCTCTTCTACCACACTCTCAGCTCTTGTTGGCCTGACTGTTTCTTCCTCTTCTTTTAAACCTTCGAGCAAACCGAGTATCTCAAGGTGAACTAGAGTCTTTTCCTTCCACAGCATGTAGTCTCCTTTGCCATCGAACTTTTCTAAATCAACTCTTCCTGAAGTCATTCTTCTCAAACAACCTTATCTTGTCAACCAACAGCTCTGATACCAATTGTTGATTTTTGTTGTTTTTAGACTTTGTTACTTAGAGTGATTTATGATTCGAGCTTAAAGTAAGAACACACGAAGTTAACGAGTTCGGTTTAATCAAGAATGATTAAACCTACGTCTCGCCGGAGATTGTTCTCCGGAATCCACTATCACTTTGGTTCAAGGTTTTACAAAGACTCTCTTTTCACTCTTCTCTAACTCTCTGCACTCTCTCACTGTTTTTCACAAACTTAGCACACCCCTTTTTTAAAGGACTTGGACAAAGACGAAGACAAAAAGAACCTCCCGACATATACATTCAATAATGCCGTCGATTCGTACTCTCTATGTCTCGGAACTCTTCCTTTATGCGCTTTATTTAGTCGACAACAGGTAGAAGAAACAGATGCTCTGTTTCTTTCCCTTAACAGCGCCTGTGTTTCCGTCCTTGAAGAAGGGTGTCTTTTTCTATTAGAACCCTCGGATACAACCAGCGTGTTAGGAAGAAGCTTCCCTTTTTTTTCGTGCAACTTGAAGCTTCTGAATGAATTAGAATCAACCGGTTTTCTCTTAACCGGTCATTTGTGTGACTTGGAGATTTCACGAACACTTGTCAACAGTAAAGATTCATAATCATTGTTTCACCGCACAATGTATTTTCCTACACTAAAAACTTTATTTTTAGGTTGTTTGTGACTTTAGTTTTAGTATTAGTTTGGTTGTTATATTTTGGTAACCGTGAACTATACATGAATCATGAAAATACCTTCTTTTTCCAATGTAACTCTGCAAGAATTGCCTCTTGTTTTATGTCACAAATTGAATCTTCTATTACATTTAGTCGTATTTTGAACCTTGAATGTGCCATTCTGCCACCAGGTAAAAGCAAGGTAGCTATGCCTCAAGAAACAACAAATAGTACAACTCGCGCTATCGATCGTAACTTGGAGATGATTGTCTTGTAAACAAAAGTTTTTCCAGTCCATTTTGGGCCATATAGGACAAGTAGTTTACCAAACTTATTGTTTACTGATTTCAAACTGCCTTGTAAGCTTCCTTTTGATCATTGTTCCGTTGCATAAATAATTCTTCATCCTTTTCTTTATCTTTATTAACATTGTACTGCAATTTTTGTTTCCATAAACTAATTTTTAGTTCTTTAAGAACTTTTAAATCAAGTATAGGCATTCCTTCAAATTTATTGAGTGATCTTTCATGCTGATTTCAATATTTTTCAATCTCGACAATGTATATTGCTTCAAATCATCTTTTTTTAAAAAAAAATTTTTTTTTAACTCTTTAAACCCAAAAACTCGCCGTTGCTTGAGAAAAATATCTTCCGCTAATGATTTCCAGCAGTGTTTCCATAATACTGTTGGGTTTCCAACCTCACGAAATATAAGTATAAGGACAAACATATGTCTTAATTGATATGTGGTTGCCTATTTATTTGCTTCATCTATTACATGATGCCACTATTTATCATTGTCTAGCAAACCTCTTGCATAACATGTTTTTTTAAACGTTTTTTATTTCCCCACCAATTTGGAGTGAAACATTATAGCATGTTAGATCTCTAACAACATTTACCAATATCCCAAAGTAATAAAATTCTGCAGAAGTTGATTAGATGTTTACTATTTTACCTTATTGAGAAGTTTTGTTGTCTTTTACTCCAGATTTTTCTGTTTTTGTCCGATACAAAATGTGTTGGAAATTCTGCATATGTCAGATCTCTACCATCCATTCACTGAACATACTTTTAACAATACCAACTCTAGATAGGATACAACCTAGATTGTCTGTGTTTTTGTACTTGATTGATTTTGGCCTGGCAGATGACTAATAAGTGTATGCATTGCTTCCTTCAGTGTATGTGGAATGCAAAAGTACGCCACACTGCTTCACAACCAGATAAATTCCGATAATCTAAATACTCTTTTATTTTATTTCTTTCCTTTCCCACCATTTTGTTATCTTGATTGTTTGCTTGATTAATTAGTTGTACCTTTCTCGATCAAAATAGTTGCTTTATCCACCCCCTTTGTGATATACTTAGGGATACTTGATTGCATTTGATGTGTTGCACCATTTCATATTTATGTGTGACTGATATGTTTTCAAGATTTCAATGTTATGTGGTATAAAAAATTCGATTATCTAACCTTCCTCCTTTATTAACAATGTTGTCTTCATTTCGTCGCCAAGGATAGAAAATATAACATGATGCATCGATCATTGTGAACTCATTATATGGATGTGGATATTTTTGGTGTAAACATTTTTATCCATGCAATATAAGGATGGTCTAGCGACTCCACATGGTCTATACATCATGTGCTTCTCCACCGGCTCAAATCCAAGTAAGTCTTCTGTTTTGTTGGGTAGTTTCAAAGAGATTATTGCGTTTATTTCTTCTAGAGTTGGGGTTTTAGATGCCTTTTCCAACTATATAATCATATGTGCATGGGGTAATACACATTTTTGGAACTCGATTGCAACTATATAAACAAATTTGCATGGGGTAATCCACATTTTTGGAACTCGATTGTGTGGAGCACTAACAAAGCAAACGAATGATTAATATCAAAGTCTTGGTGTAGGAATTTTTAAGAATTATAAAGTTAATTTACATACCAGAAATATAGGAGCTGAATAATGTGCCTTGCTCGAGGTCTTTTACTAATTCGTCTAGCTTCATTTTAAAACTCAAATATCAATATCAGGTCTATCATTTCCTGAAACTCCACCATAGGATGCAAGATGGTCTTTTATATCTTTCCAGCTTGGGTTTGCTGTCATGCATTGTGATGAACAAAGTTGGATTATCATAACATCGACATATTGCCATTGCATCTTGATATTTTTCAACCACCTATCTTGGTCCACCTGTAAAACGCGATGGCAAGATTAGTCCTTTCCTTGCTATTTGGCTTCAGTATTACTTTTACCGACTACATCGAAGACGTTGCTATATAGATCTGCTCATAATTGGTCTTGAATATTGTTTGCACAAAGAAGTCTTTCTTGTTTAATGACTGTGTATACTTCAACAACATACCGGTGAGTCATCCCTTTTGTAAGTCTAGTCTGAATTTGGTAAGCATAGAACTCTCTTATACTTATAAATGTCTTTTCTCTTTCGCAAACCATTGTTACTGCATGGAGTACTTTAGTATGGAAACCATATTCGCTGTAGGAGAACTACAATTGTAAAACAACATCTATGTGTCCATTAGTAGATGTTATGTCACCTATAATCAGTCTTGCAACTTCTTTAATTTCAGGTAGATATTGATTTCCTTTTCCTTTTTGTCCGACCAACCTTAGTGTTAACTAATGGATTTCATTTGTTTTATATTGATCTTTAGCTTTTTGAAAATTTTTACACAAGGAATTATGTTCATCTAACATTTTAGTCAACCCCACAACTACATCTTCTTCTAAATCCTTTGTTGATTTTATTCGAAACATTGTGTTGATACGATGAGAGATTTTGTTTTCTGTATCAAAGATATACATTTATAATATTTTTGGTGGATGACCAGTCAACAAAGCAAAGATCCAATGCGATGGTAATTTTATCCATACATTCGAAAACACATTGGACCATTTCCAAACGTGGCACTGTGATCTATTTTAAAACCAATTGATGTGAATTCATAGACGAAGTTGTAAACTCGTATCAATATACAAAAAGAAAGACTGTTGGCAAGCAGTTCATATATGCTGACGTTTTTTGGATTGGTGGAAGTTTGACACGTCCTTGTTGGCAAAATATTGTAAACGTGGGAGCTCCAGTGTTGGTATCACTTATAGTTTTCTCTGAATACCACACTAATGCATTACAGTTGGTGCATTCTATTATTGAGTTTTCTTTGGCCAAAGAACCTGATATGGATATTCATCGTGAGCTATGTTAGTTTGAAATAATGTTTGATTGTTTAAATTATTATTTTTATTTTAATTTTAAAAAAACTTTTAAGTTTATTTGTCTGTGTTCTTGATAAAATTTGAGTACTTGTTGCAGAATCACGTGTTTATATTGTATGAATATTAGAATGCAATATACCATATTAGGTGATAAATAAAAAATAACATACGTTACCTTTCGGTTTTTTGGTTTCTCTCTTTGATAAAATGATAGCACGTCTCATTGTTTGTGCATTTTGGGTTTCACTATAACATTAAATCAATAACTAAATGTGTAGTCATAACTTGAAAATATAAATGATGGCTGAGAGATACAGGTAATGATGTTACCATATTCTGAACATCTCTCACAACCGTTTAAATAAAAAAATCAAATATTTCGTAAGATATCTTTCAATGTATTTGTGGTAACTTAATATATTAAAATTTCTTGATCTAGAAATTTATAGTAATAGTAGTTGATCACTGCTAATATTTTTCCGTTTTTTTTCTTTGGATAAAACTACATAAATGTGTGAAATGTAAAGCATAGGTAAAATATTTTTCAAATTCAATTTGGTCTATGGACTTGATTTGTAAGTACATAAATGATACTTTTTTTGGACTTAGTTATCTTGGGTGAACTTTTGTTTTGTTGTATACAATCATCACTTGTAGAGGTTGTACCTATTGTTTGCGTACTTGTTGTAGCGTCTCTAGATTTCCATTTTTTTGAAAGAAGGATTGTTTTTCGGAAAGATCAGGCGTTTTTTTACGGCATCCCTAATATATTATTTGAGAATCTTTTTAACAAAGTAACCTTACCATGACGTGTTAATAACAAAAATGCTATGCTGACGTGTCAACACCACAGCGAGTTTCAGCTTAAATATATAAAAAGGTTTAAGTTACTAGAATAATTACAATATATGCCACTGATATTAATTTGGTTAGAGAATCAATATATTTGATTCAACTAACCAAAAAAATAGTATTTTATTTGCAAAAAGAATAATTTTTATTTCTTTAAACTTTTAATACGTTAATTTATAAATAATTTCAAACAAATATAAATAGATTTAAGTTATTACCTAATCCCTAATATATTATTTGAGAAACAATTTAAGAAAATACTCTACTCTCACGTGTTATTAACAGAAATACCATGTTTACGTTTCATCATTACAGTAAATTTCAAATAAATATATAAATAGGCTTAAGTTATTCGAATAATTACATATATGTCATTGTTATTAATTTGGTTAGAATATTAATATATTTTATTAAACTAACCAAAAATACTATTAAATTCATAAAAATAATTTTTTTTCTAACTGTATATATACAAAAAATAATGTTAAAAGTAATTTTAAATAAAAGTTAAAATTATATAAATATTTAATTTATATTTACTAATAAAATATAATTTACGAATATTTTTCCCCACGCATGGCGTGGGTATAAATCTAGTTATGTATTATACACTCAACTCTTCCGTACTTATTTCACATTTTAGCTTTTAAAGAGTTTCATCATCAAATGTTGATTTTTTTGGCAGAAGTTACCGTATATAGAACAACTGTTACATCTACCTATTTTAAACAGTAAAGATTTATTGGTAATTTTACAAATTATTGGTTAAGTATAGATAAGAAGGACCAACAAGATAAGTGCAAATGTTGTTATTCAAAATTTGGATGAAAATGGATCTGTCTATTTGTATACTTACAATGGTAATAAGTGAATGTGAGGAGTTGATGTACTCCAAAAGTTTGACATGCTCTTAATGATACTAGGTGTTAGCCCGCGCGTACCGCGCGGATTATGTTTTTTTTATTATTCTTGTTTGGTCGGTGAAACATATATCATTTTTATGATCGATAACTTTACAGAATTTTTACTGATATTGACAGTAAATTTTTTAGCTTGTAAATTGAGCTAGTCTTCAAAATATGTTCCAACCAAAAAATTATGTTTAACAAAATGAATCTTTATACTGTGTTGGATTGTAAAATTTTCTATCAGGTAGTTAGTGTTTTAAAAAATAAAATAATATATTAGAGAAAACTATAATATAATTTAAAATAAAATAGAAAATACATTGGAAATAGTCTTAAGAACACATATTTCGCTTGATGAGAAAAAAACTGATTTTGGAAGTTATTTATTATATAACTAAAATATAATATTTGTAAGTAATCAAAATAGAAATTAAACAAAAGGCAAATACTATGTGTTATATATCCATTTTGTATATAGTAGAATACAAAATATAATAATGGAGATTAAAAAATAAAATGAGGAAATATAAAGAAAAAATCAAAGTAAAAAGAAAAGTATTTCAAAGCTTATTAAACATACCTCTTTGTCGAGAAGTAGCATTTCTAAACCTATGAGTGTGTTGCTTTTGTTAAAATTTTTGGCTTCCCAAAATTGAAAAAATTTGACCCATTTTTTTCTTTGCAAAATCTCTATCAAAGTCGTCGAAGAATATGAAAATATGAGGGTGAGAAGTAGGAGTAGGAATTGTTTTGATATCATGATTTGTTTTTAGGGATTGTGTGCAAGATTTGTGATTAACATGATAGTTGGTGTTTTATAATGTTGGTAACTGAAGATCATTATTATGAGAATACTAACTAATAATAAGTGAGTTAGTGATGTGAATATAACGGTTATTAAATTTTAATTTTTAAATAAGTGTAAGTCTAATCGACTAAAATTACTTGAAGATTTAATAATTTGAAGGTTTAGTAGGTGAATAAATAATTATAATTTTCGTAATTGAATGTCATTATTATGATGGTAGTGACCAATCATATATGAGTTAGTGGGGGAAAAGAAACGATTATTAATTTTTTAATTATTTAGATGAGTGTAAATCTAATCGAAAATATGTTGAAGTTTTAATAATTTGAAGGAAAAACTGTTGAATAGATCATTATAATTGTTGAATAGATAATTAAAAAATATCATTTTCTCATTTGTTTGCATTTCTCTTATTTTTCCGTTCTCATTTGTTTACGTTTCTTTTATTTCTTATCTTCCATAATTGACGGCTTATTTGTTTTCATATTATACTCATTTGTTAACTATTGATATTCTTTTTTTTTTGGAGTTAACTATTGGATTTAGATTGTCTATTTTTTTAACCACCGGGTAGTATACATTGAAGTATATTGATTGTTGATAAATACACTTTAATGATAATAAATATACTTCAATGATAGTAACCGATTACTTTTGAAATTCCTTTAGTAATAAATTTACTTTTCTGTTAAACATATATTTTTCTATCTTGTTTTAATAATTCCACGTGTCATCATGGTAGAACAATTTTATTTGCTTAGGTGGATAGCTTTGGGAGCCTCAATTAGCTACTTTTATTTAGTAAGATTTACACAATTTTTATGATGAAAATATTAGAATATTTAGACTATTGGATAATATCATGTAAAATTAAGAGTAAATGGAGATATTGATATTGCATGAGGGATTGGAATCTCCATCTTTACATTTTCTTTAGTTTTTCTCATTTATTTGCGTTTTTTTTTCATAATTGGCAGATTATATGTGTTCGTATTATATCTATTTGTTAAGTATTGATGTTTTTTTCTAGGAGATTTATGTATGTTTGAGGATTTCGATACGGAAGGTTGTATGTATTTTTTGATGATAGTTATATGGTAGAGTGTAAGTGTGAATTTGTTCATAATTTGGTTTAATTTTCTAAGATTTGTTATGGTATGTAGTAATATACATGGAATGTTATTAAATATCATTAAATACACGTTAATAATATTAAATGCTGATAATTACTTTTTTCCAAGACAGCCTGAAATTGTAGAATAAGTTTTTTAAATTTCCTTCAATTTAGGATACTATTAATAACTGATTTCTACTAAATAAATATTGGTCATGTTCTCAAAACACAAAATAGACAACAAATGTTGTTAATGAATTATCACATAGATATTAAAACCTTCCAAATTTTAGAAAAACATCAAAGTGAGTGAACGATATTCAGATTTGTTATAGACAATTTTTTTAGGCTTTTTTCTAGAAACATATATTTAAAATGGCTTTGTAATCTTTAAGTTCAAATAATTGCTTGACACAAATATGAAACTAAATTTTGTAATTTTTGTGTTTGATAGATTTTTGTGTCGATTTTGTAGTTTTTTAAGTTCACATCTATAAATCGCATTTAATTGGAATTATACGTAGTCTCTAACACAATAATTTTTTAAAAAAAGTTGTAAGAAATTAAAAATAGTATGAATTTCTGATTGAAGGAAGGTAGCTGACATTGTTCAGTAGTTGAACTTAGGTCATGATACAAGCCTCGATTTAAAACTGTATGTGCGTGGGACGTGTGGAGAAGATTAGATGAGAAACTCAACCTTATGCTTATGGATGGGGGTTTTCTGGTTGGTAAAAGATGGAAGGGTGAAGTGAACCATATGAGGGATGATAAACCTCGTGATAAATCACAAATTTAGAGCTAGGAGGGCTGGTCTCAACTAGGTTCTAAGCGTACAAGTCTCTTGAGAGAATAACTTGTAGAAAGAAAATTCGATCTTTATTAATTATCAAAAAGGTTGACGAACTACAATGCTGGAAGGTGCCTTATTAATATGCTCGACAGCTTGACCTTCTAGGGTCGACTCAAGAAAAGAAATGGAAAACTTACAAAAGTGCACAAATGGAAAACTTACAAAAGTGCATAACCGAAAACGACTTATTCCTAAAATGTCTTTGATTCAAAAAATGTAAATAATCTAAATTCTACCTTGCAAAACAGAAAGAGGCAAATATCTAATTTGAAAACTTACCTTTCTTACCTCACAGCCAAGAAATAGAAGGTGGCCGTCCTTGTGGCATTCACACGCCTTGCTCCTAGTCTTCGACTTGGAGTAGGATTAGAAATCTTTGGGCCCTGACCTCCCTTGCCACTAAAGCCCAAGTCTCTGAAGTCCCTTGCATTGCTGAGAAGTATTTGGACTCTTCTTTGCACTTCTGGCCCAATGTCCCTTGTCGATCATCTTCTAGGAGCTTGTCGACCCACAAGCTGAATTTGTGGAAGAGTGCCCTTGATCTGCTCCTTGTCATTGATCCTGGTGGCACCACTGGTGTAGAGACTTCCTCTAGATGCATGTCTTGAAGCTGGTAACTTATCTGGTCCGAGTCTCCTTGTGTAGACGTTGAAATGGTGGTGCACTCGGCCGGATCGGCTGTACCGGCTAGACTGTGCGAGGTGCTGGCTGAAATGTCATCTGAGCCGGCCAAGTTTATCCCGGAGCCGGCGGTGTCATCAATTGGGCCGGCGGTGTCATCCACGTCGCCAGCAGTTGGGCCGGAGGTTTGGGCATCTCTGCTGGTAATGTTGGTCGGTCTGGCCTAGCTGGTCGAAGGCCCGGTGGTACCGCTTGGGCCGGCAGATATGCCAAATGACCCGGCTATCTCGGCAAGCTCCTTGGTCGGCCAGTCTGGTCTCCTGGCCGGCCATACAACCTGATGTCCCCATCAGGTCACAATATGGTCTTAGTTTTGCAAATTTATTTGGATTTCAACATATCAAATGAGAAAATTAAAACAGAAAAGAAATAGATGAGTTACACTTATTTTTGGAGACGGTGACGTTTTTCTTTCTTGTCATCATGTACTTGACCGATTCGGAATACTTGAAGCTCATGTTTGTTGCATGTGTCTCAGTAGCGCTTTCAATTTTTGTTGCAGTCTCCTTCGTATTATTTGCTCTTCATTGGAATTGGTTTGCAGGGTTATATTTTCTTCAGCAATAGGGAGATCGTGATAGTTTGATGAGATGCATTGAAGTTGTATGATGTGAGCCTGATCTAGAATTTGCAAGTGCTGCCAATAATATGTCAAACAGTTTGGTATTTCTGTATTCTTTTTTGCATGCTCGTTATTACCATCTGTAACACCTCCGATCCTCAATAAGGATCGGTGTGGCGAACTGGCCGGCAAATGGACGAGCTGGTTGGCAGATGGGCGAGCTGGCCGACGGATGGGCGAGCTGGTGGGTAGATGGGCGAGCTGGTGGGTAGATGGGCGAGCTGGTCGGCAGATGAGCGAGTTAGTCGGTAGATGGTTGAGCTGGCTGGCAGATGGGCGAACTGGCCGGCAGTTGGGCCAACTAGCAAGTTAGCTGGTTCAGCTTGTCTGCTAGTGTGGTCAGTTAGTTTCGCTGTGATTTGGGTAGTTGATGCTGAACCGGTACCACGACCAGACACAATGGTTCGACTGGAAATTTCGATTGGCTGAACAAAGACCATGACTCGTCGTGAAAACAGAGCACGGACCTTATATATACGAGTCTTAGGGTCAGAAAAAGGAAGATACGCATATAGAGGATAATTCCCCAAACTTTCTTAAGACAATAATTGAAAAGAGTTAGACCAAATGAAGTAGTGTTCATAGACTTTGGATTGGGAGGCTAACCCAGACGGTACGTGACTAAGGGCTAAGTGTGGTCGATGTGAGTAATTCCTTGTCCTCCTTACTTGGATTCCTTTTTGCTGGTGATTCGGCGTTAAAGGGAATCCAAGGGCCTTTATTGGGTAAGCTTGTCCGAGTGGCCGGGTTGTCAGGGTAGGTTGATACCTTCCCAGCCAGGTGGTCAGCCTAACCTGCCCTTAGACCAGATCGAGTCTTTCAGACCGAATATCGGCTCGCCGAATGATCAGGTGATACCTTCCATGGCCGGTTGGTTGATTGGTTCTATCTAAGGACGAACCGAGTGTGTCCTTGGTCGAATGTTGGTTGATACTTAGGGAATTGATGGTTTTCGCATGAATTGCATTCATTCGTGCATACTTTAATGCCTTATTCGAATAATTCTTGTTAAGACTAAGTTAATTATGCACCTTTGGCCTTTTCCGGAAAAAATGGTGATCGTGGTAAGAATTTTGCTTGAGCGCAAGACTGGTGGTCTGAGTATATGGGTGGTGTATTGGTCCGCATAGTTAGGATCGTTCAAAAGTGTAAACTTTTGGGCAAATTGTCATATTGTACGAATCCTATTATTATATTTCAATAAAAATTCGGATTTATTATCTAATGACTCTAAAAACTCATGAATCTCAAAATAAATCGAATTTGGACTTAGTCTAAATTATGGACCCTAAAATATAGACCTTAGACTCAGAATTTTTTGCTGAATTCGAAAGGAAATAACCTCTTTGGACTGATATCCGAAAAGGGGTGTTTCAAGTTAGTATCAAAGTATGTTTGGTCCTACGATGGGTTAGATGTGGATTAAGTAGGCACCACTCACCGGGAACCAGGTCTTGCGCATGTTAAGTGTTGAGACTAACCAAAAAATTTTGCAAATGGGTAAGAGTGGCAAGACTGGGAAAAGCAAAAAGGATAAGGCAAAAGGTGGTGAACCAAGTCAAGTAATTGGACCCTTGATGAATCTGAATGTATTTGAGCTTTCGACGGCGCATGTCACGATGACTGAGGATGACCATCAGGAGGGTGAAGATGAGGAGTCTACTGCTCATCGCACACATGCGGGTGAAGAAGGACAACGGGACCCGAAAGCCACGGATGCAATTCCAAATGCGGTTCCGAGTCCACAAGAAATGGGGAACACAATGCGGACCGTGATAAATCAGTTGGCTATAGTGAATGAGGTGGTTATGCCCAAGGCACCGGTTCCTGAGGTGCCACACACGAGTGAACAATCGGTTTCTATGGAGAACCAAGAAGTGTTCATACTAGATGACACACCCAAGTCAACCAGGAAGAAGGTTGGGTACTTGAGTATCCTTAAACATATGATACACCTGAAAACATGTAGTTTCGTTGGGGGGGGGGGGCTCTGACCCAATTAAGACCGACGAGTGGAAGAATCGATTGGTGAGGAACTTTCAGTCAACTAGCTGTCCCGGTAACTACCCAAAAGATATTGCTGTCCACTTTTTGGAAGGAGATGCACATAACTGGTGGGTTTCCGTGGATAAAAGGTTGGCTGAAAGGATTCAAAACTTTGAGGATTTTGAGGTTGAATTAAATAAGAAATTCTTTCGACCAGAGGCGTGGGACCGATTGGAATGTGCATACCTGGAATTGGTTCAAGGGAACCGAATTGTCCGGGAGTATGAAGAAGAATTTAACCGTTTAAGGCGTTATGTGGGAAGAGACCTTGAGGATGAACTCGGGCAGGTACGTCGGTTCATGCGTGGACTGTGGGTCGAGATCCATAACCACTGTTTGGCCCAAAAGTTTGGCTCAGTCACCGAAATGGTGTAGAGGGCTGTCTTGACCGAGGAAGAGAATCGACTGAAAGAATCCAAAGTCCCAAATCGTTAAAACCAGTCAAGTGGTGGTGATCGGAAAAGAAAGTGGGATAAGATTGATGATTCCAGCAAACCTATGGGAAGAAATAGGGAAGGCAAGATGTGCGGTAGAAGGCACGGTGGGGAATGCTAGAAAGCGATAGGAGCATGTGCACATTACGGTAACAAGGAACATGCTACCCAAAACTGCCCAAGGATGGACCATGGACAGCAAGGACTGCCGGGTGATGACTCAAGGACTTGCTTCAACTGTGGTAAGTCAGGCCATATTAGAAAGGATTTTCCCAAAGGGCAAGCAAAAAAGCAACTTGAACGAAAGGAGTACCGGAGGGTAATCGAGCCAGCGGTCAAGAGGCAGACCGCAATACCACGGGTATATGAGCTATCGTAGGACATGAGTGATACGGGCAAGTACAACTCGATTACTGGTATGTACATAACCCTAACTGTTCAATAAAAATGAGCATTGCATGGCATGCATAAACAGTAGGATACTTAGTATTCAGGATGAATGTGTTGGGACCTTGGTTGTGGACGATGTTGAAACACATGTCATGTTTGATTCCAGGGCTTCATATTGTTTTGTAAGCCCGTAAAGGTTTAAAAAAAATGGGATTCAAGGAGAACCTATCTCTGGAATGAGTAAAGTACAAGCGGTTGGAGAGAAAATAATGAATTCCTTGGGAATTATGCGGAACATCCCGGTTATGATTGGGAATGTCAGTTTGCCAGCCGACTTGATAGTCGTCCAGCTCAGGAATTACGAGGTAATCCTAGGTATGGACTGGCTGGGAATGAGCAAGGCAAACCTAGAGTGTCATGGGGGCCGAGTTCGGTTTGGGAATGAGGGAGGGAGATTGGAGTTCCAAGGGATCCAACCCACCTCAGGAAGTTTGATAATCTCAGCAATCCATACATAACGGATGCTAGAGAGATGGTGCGAGACCTATGTAGCCACGATAAGCACCAAGGAAAAAAGAAGAGTTGGGAGTTAAAGGATACTTTAGTGTTCAAAGAATTCCGGGATGTGTAGTAGACCTTGTCCAGGTTACCGCCTGATAGGTCTGATCCATTCACGAATGAGTTTGAACCACAAATTGCCCCAATCTCGAAAGCGCCATCGAATATTCGGAGGATGGCTTTCTGGACAAGATATGGACACTACGAGTTTCTAGTGATACCATTTGGCTTAACCAATGCACCGGGAGCCTTTATGAAGATGATGATTAATGTGTTTCGGGATTGTTTAGATGAGTTTGTTATTATTTTCGTTGATGACATCCTCATCTACTCAAAGGGCCACTAAATGCACCAAGATCATCTAAGGGTGGTGATGGAACGGTTAAGGAAGCATAAACACTATGCCAATTTGACTAAGTGTGGCCTTTGGCAGAGAAGTATTGGGTTCTTGTGGCACAATGTGTCCACTAAAAGAAAACATCCATTTTGCGACCACGGAAGTGGTCACAAAGTAGTCGCAAAACTGGAATTTGCGACTATTTTGCGACCATCCAAAGTACTCGTAAATTTTTAGTTGCAAAAATATGTAGTCGCAAATCAGTCGCAATTTTGCGACTGATTTACGACCACGGTAATAGTGGTTCAATTTGCGACTGATATGCGACCAATCTGTGGTAACTACTTTTGTGACTACTTTGCGACTGAATTTCCGTAATAAATTTTGCCACTGTTTTGCGACTACTTATGTGGTTGCAAAACCCGTAATCACAAATCAGTCACAAAATTTTGTGAGTGATTTGTGAATACACTTAACACGCAATCGCAAATCAGTGACAAAAAATTACGACTGATTTGCTACTAATTATAAAATTTTCAAAAAAATTTTTGTAGTCGCAAATCGGTCCCAAAAAATTGAGAGTGATTTGGGACTGATTTGCGACTACAACGGAATTAAATTAAAAAAATAAAAATTAATTAAAAAATATTTTGAAATTATTTTGAAATAATTTAATATTTTGAAATTAAAATTAAAAATATTATTAAAATAATAATTTTTAATTTTAATTTCTGAATATTTTAATAAATTATTATTTTTGAAACCATTAATTATTATTAATATTATTTAGTAATTAATAATAAATATTATAATATTAAATATAAAATATATTGTTGAAATTAAATATTTTAATTTGTATAATACTATTTAAATGATATAATTTATTAAGTAATTATTGTATTAAATACAAAGAAATTAAAAATTAAAAAACTAATTTTTATTAATTGAAAATTAATTTACAAAAAAAAAATTACAACTAATTCTGCGGCGGCGGAAATTGAAAATCCGAAGGCGAGAATGCGATCAGGATCGGAGCCATCGATGGTTTTCTTGGACAATCGGTCTTCCGCATATAGTAGGCGAATGCGGGATATGTCCGTTGAAAATACCTGAGGAGCATCTCCAAGTTGGAGATCTTCTTTTATTTTTCTTTATGCTGATCTTGCATTTTCTGATTTGCTTCCAAAATCGGCGCGTTTTGTTCTTGAAATATTACGTAGTCGGCGATAGTGGATTGCAACCCACTACGCCTACTGGACAAGTGGACGCGGTTCAGGCTACCGAGTCCATAAAGACAGCCTCGGTCATCCGCAACAGAAAACTACAAAATAATGAAAATGAAAATAAAATATTAAATTCAATAAATAAAATAAATTAAAAAAAATTAAAAAAATATTTTTACGTGAATGAAGATCTCATGCTTCTCTTCTGGAGTTAGCTCAATTGGACGGAAAGTACCATCAGACGTTTCGGTTGGATCGACCTCCAAGATCGCCATCTTCTCTTGGAGTTACGTTCGTATGCTTCACAGATTTTTTTTGCTTTCAAATCTACATACGAACCATCCGGTCTAGTGTGAGAATTGATAAAGACCTCATTTATTGAGACATGTCGTACCAAATTATGTTCTTTCACATAAATTGAAATAAATTTTATTTAAATAATAAAAAAATTTTAATTAAATTTAAATAATTAAAATTACTTACCATTTACTGCTGGACCTGGATGTAGGATTTTTGGCCCGACAAATACTTGTGCGGGCCAAAACCATCCTGAGCGGAGTTGCGGTTATTAGAGGATTTGCTACTACTCTCGTTAGACGTTTCTATTCCCCAATAGTTTGTCATAATTTTGAACAAACTTAGGGAAATCCATCGGGGACGTTTGCCGGTTGTATGAACCATGCTCACCATCCCTTTCATCCGTCTTACGCAGACGGCCTCGAACTCTTTTTGTACCACCGGGGTAATCACAGGATCCCAGGTGTACGATTGTTTGAAATTTAATTATATAATATTAATAAGTATTTAAATATTATAAAATAAATAAATTTTTTTAAAAAAATAACTTATCGCAAACTCGATAAAATATTTTTCTTGTCTCTCAGCAGGTACAACCGTCCAAATGTAGTAGGGGCCGTCAATTTTTTTTTCAAATTTTTTGAAATTTGACGGGTAATAGCCCCGTTATCGCGGTCAAACATAATATTTTTATTTTACACAAAAATTTAAATTTCATATTAATATATTAATAAATTTTTAATAATTATTTATAAATAATAAAAAAAATTACATTACCACGTTGAATTTGGTGCCGGTAGTGGAGATATCACTGTCAAATATTGATCACGTCCCGGAGTTTGTAACAAACTATCAAGAATGATAGTTTGTTCCTCTGTTCCCGTTTTGCACTCGGGAATATCTTCCTCTTCAAGTTCTTCTGATTTCTGAAACCGTGGAGTGGTTTGGGTTTCAGGAACGGAATGAGGGGTAAACGTATATTGGGGAAGGAGGCGGGATGCCACTCTATTAGCGGAGGGTGAGGGATTCGAGGAGGCTGAAGAGGTACCATGGTCGGAAGACAATGGGATTGATCGTCTTCCACGACCTCTCATCGACCTACCGCTACTTGCCATTTTTTTGATTGGATTTTTTTGATTTGAGAGGGTTTGGAATGTTTAGAGAGGTTATAGGAAATTGAGGATTTGTTTGAAGTGTGGAAAATGAGGGAAAACCATCGAATATTTATAGATTTTTTTGCGACCACGTATGTGCTCGCAAATCGGTGGCAAAATTTAAATTTAATGACATGGTCGCAAATCAATCGCAAATTTGCAACTGATTTGCGAGCACCAATTAATTTGCTGGGAACCGAAAACTTTGAACTTCCCACCAAATTAATTGGTGGGAGTTTGAAAGTTTTCGAATTTTAACCTTCCACTGAATTTATTGGTGGTCGCAAATTTGCGACTCATTTGCGACCACCGATAAATTTTTTGAATAAATTACCCGTGATCGCAAATATGTCACAAATTTGCAACTGATTTGCGACCACCAGTTAATTCGGTGGGAGTTGAAAATTTGAAAACTTTCAAACTCCCACCAAATTTATTGGTGGTCGCAAATGAGTCGCAAATATGCGACTGATTTGCGACTATGTGTAATTTATTCGAATAAATTATACGTGGTCGCAAATCAGTCGCAAATTTGCCACTGATTTGCGACCACATATCAATTTATTCGAGAAATTATCATGTGGTCGCAAATCAGTCGCAATTTTGTGACTGATTTGCAACCACCATTAAATTATTTGAATAAATTACACGTGGTCGCAAATCAGTGGCAAATGTGCGACTGATTTGCGACCACCAGTAATAATTGTGACTGAAATGTCACCATAATGTCAATGCAGAGGCAAAGTGGTGGCAAATCAATCACAATTTGTGTCATAAAAACTTAATTATATGGTTTTTACGAATAAATTGAATCATATAAGAATCAAATGTCAAAAATACACAAAACGATGACTATATTTATTACATTTCTTCGTCCTCGTTATCATCTAAAGATGAAATATTATATTGAAATCTCCGACATCGAAATCAATTTCTTCCATATGATTAACTCTATCGACCAACCGATCTAGTTCTATCTCTTGAACAACAATTACCTCTTCATCATTTTCTTGTTACAATAGACCAATCTCGTCTTTGTTTTTGTATTTCCCCAAAATGTTAGATCTAAGATTAACTTTCAAAATATTGAGCCATTTTTGTTTTGATGATGATTTAGTGTGCGGATAGGGAATATAACAAACTTGATCTGTTTGAGAGGCTGATACATTATAAGTAATGAAATATAAATTACTTATATACTTTTAGCAAAATTAATTATGTAATTAATTATTTACGTATACGTACCGAGAATAAATGGTTCGTATTTGTAGTATTTCCCCGGTGATAAGACATCAACGATGCTATTTTCTGACTTCCGAGTACCTTTCGAAAGCGTAGGATCGTACCATTCACATTTAAAAAGCATGATCTTCAAATTTAGTAGGCCGACATATTCAAATTGAATGATATCTGTTAAAATCTCGTAGAAATCAGTTTCATCAGATGCATCTGAGTAATTGTCTCCTTTCACACAAATACCGTAGTTACATGTCTTTCTCCTATGTCCATGTTTTTTCGTGTGGAACATATAACCTCTTGTAAAATAGATCGTCCAAGTTGACGCTTTATTCATCGGCCCTTGAACTAATTCTTGAGCCCATATAGGAAAGACGCGTGAATCTATGAAAGTGCATGAATTGACATATGATCATATATATATATATAATTAAAGTTAGTATTTTCAAAATTAATAAATTTAATATAATATACATGTCAAATAATTAAACATACATAATCTCTAACCCATATGTGGAACTCTTCCTCTATTTTCGATGAAATGTCATCTTCCGAAAGATATGGATATGTACATCGAATGTGATCTTCATTTATGCTACAAAAGTAAATATGAAAAATTAATATATATTGCTTGATACAGTGAACTGAAATGTAATAAATACAATTAATTGTTTTCATATACCTTTGTAGTGGTCGAAAATATTCACAATTCCATAAAATATATGCATGTGCATATTTATATTTTTTTTGTAGAGCCATATTTCTTTATATTTACCACTTGGACGATCCATTTGCGTAAATATATCCGGTACTCCAGGATCCGATATACAGGAACGTCACCTTCATCAAATCTTGTAGACCTGTATATATATTATATTAATTACACGATATATCAACACAAAAATTCGCCATTCATAATAAAATAATTAATTAATAAACATAAGAATTAATTTATGTTACCTGTTTTTTGTGCGTATGTGGGCAGCAAAGTAATGTTCCGAGAAGTAAGATATCTCATCATTCACATATGATTCAACAATCGACTCTGCAGCATATCGTTTGTTCTTCGCCTTGCTTTTCAGTTTTTAAAAAAACCTTTCAAATGGATACATCCACCTATATTGCATAGGTCCACCCAGTTTAGCTTCGTATGGTAGATATACAGGAAGATGCTCCATGACGTCAAAAAATGAAGGCGGAAAGATCTTTTTCAAATTGCACAAAATTATGACTATGTTTTCCTTCAGAATTCGGACACGGTTTTGTTATAATGATCTGGAGCATAATCACGGAAAAATCCTCCAATCCCTATATATATTACCATCAACAATTAATTACTTCATGCCATAATTATTAATTTATGTACTTCCAATATAAAATATATTTATTACTATATATACCTGATAATGGTAGATGAACGTTCTGTGGTAAAAGTTCTGCAAATATAAAAGGGAGAAGCCTTTCCATAAAAATATGGCAGTCATGACTTTTCATGCCCGAGAACTTTAGTCCATCCATATCCACACAATTTGCTAAATCTGCCGCATAGCCGTCTGGAAATTTGACATCATTTTTGATACATTCTAATAACCGTTTTTTCATTTTTTGTGTCAATCGAAATATAGGGAATGGAGCATTACCCCGACCATCCACGTGCAACTCTTTTCGAGAGCAAAACTTTGCAATATCCAACCTTGACTTAACTGTATCTTTTGATTTCTCTTTCACATTCATAACATTATTAATGATGTTATCAAAGAAATTCTTCTCTATATGCATCACATCAAGAATATGTCGAAGGTTAAGATTCGTCCAGTACGGCAACTCCCAAAATATGCTTTCTTTGTGTCAATTATGCCAGCTGCTATAACCTTCTTCTTTACTTTCATGACCGTTTCCTCCGTAGTCAGATGTTCTTAGAAGATTGATAGTTTTTATTTGCTCGTATAAAACTTGTTCGTCTGTCAATGATTGTGGAGGATAGTCATTCAAAACGTGCTTCCCTTTTAAAAAATTTGTTTTATTTTTCCGTAACTGGTGACCCTTAGGAAGAAACCTTCTATGACAATCAAACCGAAATGTCTTTCTCCCATTTGGTAATTGAAATGCCTTTGTATCATCTATACAAATTGGACAAGCCAGTCTTCCATGCATTGTCCATCCTGACAACATTCCATAAGCGGGAAAATCGCTTATCGTCCATAGTAACACGACTTTTAGATTGAAATTTTGGTTCAACGATACATCATTTGAATTAACTCCCGTAGACCATAATTCTTTCAACTCATCAATCAAAGGTCAGAAGAATATATCCAGACTAGCACGCGGATGATTTGGCCCCGAATTCAGAATTGTTAGAAACAAATACTCTTTCTTCATACACATATCCGGTGGCAAGTTATATAGAGTGATAATCACCGAACATAATGAATGATTACGAGACATCCCAAATGCATTGAACCCATCAGTACATAAGCCAAGATAAACGTTTCGAGATTCAGCAGCAAATCTAGGATGTAGATATTGAAAAATTTTCCACTCTACAGCATCAGATGGATGACTCATTTCTCCGTCTTCTGCTTCATGCACTGCGTGCCACCTCATTGTCTCTGCAGTTTTCTCGCTTTGATACATTCTTTTAAGTCTATCACCTATAGGTAAATACCACATACGACTGAAAAGTATTCTCGTCCTACCTTTGCTTGGCTTATACCGGGGGGAATCGTAAAATTTGCATTTTTTCCATTTCTCATGTTCTTTCCAGAAGATCATACAATTGTGAACACACACGTCAATTGTATAAAACAGGAGGCCTAAATTTCGCATCAATTTTTCGGTTTCATAATATGAACCCATTGCCTGATTCTCCTCGGGCAAATATTCTGTAAACAGCTCCGCCCAAGAATCCATATATTTTTCTGGTAAATTAAAATCAGACTTGATATTCATGAACCGAGCAGCTAAAGATAACTGTGAGTGCCCTTCATGACAACCATCATACAATGGATTTTTCGCAGCTCCTAACATGTTGTAAAATTTTTGTACTTTTTCATTAGGCCGTTCTTCTTCATTATAATTATATTCTTCTTTGTTCTGATTATAGTACTGATGATCATCAGTCGTTATCTCACGAAATGCATCCGTCACCATTTCAACATATCTATTACCAGATGTACCAACTGTTTCATCACTAGTACCTAACACACACATATTTTTTATGTTGGCACTTTGCCACCACTTTGTGACTGAAGAGCCACTACAGAATGTAGTCGCAAATTGGTCGCATTTTTAGAGACCAATATGCGACTAACAAGTGGTTTTCCACATGTAGTCGCTAATCAGTCGCTATTTTGTGACTGATTAGCGACTACATAGGTCAGTCGCAAAAGAGTCGCATTTCAGTCTCTAAATGGTTGCGTATTGCGACCAATATGCGACTACAGGTTTTGGTCACACTTTTGCGACCACTTTGCGACTACTTCTCCGTAGTCGCAAAGTGGTCGCAAAATCTTGGCAAAAGTGGTCGCAAATTTTACGACTACATATGTGGTCACAAAATGTAGTGGCCTTTTGGCAGTTTTCTTATAGTGGTCAGACCACGGGGTGTCAGTAGACTCAGAAAAGGATAAGACTATCACGGATAGACCAAGGCCTCGGAATGCAACCGAGATAGGAGCTTCCTAGATTTGGTCAGATACTATTGATAGTTTGTCAATGGGTTTGCAAAGATGGCTTACCCCATGACCTGTCTAACCGGGAAAGATGTTAAGTATGAGTGGACGAACAAGTGCGAGGAATGTTTCCACCAGCTGAAGGAGATGCTGACGACTGCACCAGTTTTGGCACAGCCTGAACTGGATGAGCCCTATGTAGTGTACACAGACGCATCCACCGGGTTGGTTGGTGTTCTGATGCAAAAGGGTAGGGTGATTGCCTACGCATCATGGCAATTGCAGAAACATGAAGGAAACTATCCCACTCATGACTTAGAAATGGAGGCAGTATCTTTGCATTGAAGATTTGGCGGTCATACTTGTATGGAGCCAAAGTGTAAGTTTTTACCGACCATAAGAGTCTGAGGTACGTCTCCACTCAACCCAAATTGAATCTGAGGCAAAGAAGGAGGATGGAATTTGTGGCCAACTATGACTTAGATATTGCCTACCACCCGGGAAAGGCAAATCTCGTGGTCAATACCTTGAGTACGAAGCGATCGGATGTTCATGTAGAAAAGGAGAAACCCTTGTCTATCTGGTTAAGATGATGCACTTGAATGCAATACCAAGCGAACCAGAACCATTGGGTTTAGACGCAGCAAATCAGGCAGATCTATTATAAGTAAGATTCAAGTAGCCAAAGAAAAGGATCGAGTGTTGAACCAAGCGGTCCAGAACGATCAGTCTGAGTATGGGAAGTCAAACAATGTGATGATTGTGATAAGAGGATGAGTGTGTTCCTAATGTACGAGAATTAAGGGAAGAAATACTAAGGGAAGCACATCAGTCTAAATTTGAAATCCACCCGGGTTCGAGTAAGATGTACCGAGACTTGAAGCGGTACTGCCATTAGGCGGATTGAAGAGAGATGTGGCTAAATGGGTGGCTAAGTCTCCAACTTGACAACTGGTCAAGGGAGAACACCAAGTTCCGAGTGGGTTATTGTAAAACTTACCCATCCCAGAATGGAAGTGGGAACATATCACAATGGATTTTGTGAGTGGGTTACCAAGGACCAAGGCACGGAACGATGCTATATGGGTGGTCATGGACAGGTTGACCAAGTCGGCACCTTCCTGGCTATGCAGAAAACGGATAGGGTGGAAAGATGCGACCACCATTAAATTATTTGCGACCACCATTAAATTATTAATTATCAAAAAGGTTGTCGAACTACAATGCTGGAAGGAGCCTTATTAATATGCTCGACAGCTTGACCTTCTAGGGTCGACTCAAGAAAAGAAATGGAAAACTTACAAAAGTGCACAAATGGAAAACTTACAAAAGTGCATAACCGAAAACGACTTATTCCTAAAATATCTTTGATTCAAAAAATGTAAATAATCTAAATCCTACCTTGCAAAACAGAAAGAGGCAAATATCTAATTTGAAAACTTACCTTACTTACCTCACGGCCAAGAAATGGAAGGTGGTCGTCCTTGTGGCATGCACGCGCCTTGCTCCTAGTCTTCGACTTGGAGTAGAGTTAGGAATCTTTGGGCCCTGGCCTCTCTTGCCACTAAAGCCCAAGTCTCTGAAGTCCCTTGCATTGTTGAGAAGCCTTTGGACTCTTCTTTGCACTTCTGGCCCATTTTCCTTAGTCGATCTTCCTCTAGGAGCTTGTCGACCGATAAGCTAAACTTGTGGAAGAATGCTCTTGATCTGCTCCTTGTCATTTCTCCTGGTGGCACTACTGGTGTAGAGACTTCTTCTAGATGCATGTCCTGAAGCTGGTAGCTTATCTTATCCGAGTCTCCTTGTGTAGAAGTTGAAATGCTCGTGTACTCGGCTGGATCGGTTGTACCGGCTGGACTGTGCGAGGTACTGGCCGGAATGCCTTCTAGACCGGCCAAGTTGATCCCGGAGTCGGCGACATCACCAAGGGGACCGGCGGTGTCATCCACATCGCCACCAATTGTGCCGGAAGCTTGGGCCTCTCCGCCGGCAATGCTGACCGGTCCGGTCCTATTGGTCGAGGGTCTGGCGGTACCGCTTGGGCCGGCAGACGTGCCAAATGGCCTGGCTGTCTCGGGCAAGCTTTCTGGTCGGCCAGTCTGGTCTCCTGGCCGGATGTACGACCTGATGTCCTCATCATCTGGATTTGAGGACGAATCCACTCTAAGTGGGGGAGACTTGTTACAACCCCGATCCTTAATAAAGATCGGTGGGGCGAGCTGGCCGGTAGATGGGCGAGTTGGCCGGTAGATGGGCGACCTGGCCGGAAGCTGGGCCAACTGGCCAGTTAGCTCGGTCAGCTTGTCGGCTAGTGTGGCCAGTTAGTTGTGTAGTGGTTCGGGTAGTTGATGCCAAATCAGTAATATGACCAGGCGCAATGGTTCCAATAGGAATTTCGAGTGGCTAAAAGTGAATTTTTGTGAAAACGGACCACAAGCCTTATATATACGATTATTAGGGTCAGAAAAAGGAGAAACACGCATATAGAGGATAATTCCCCGAATTATCCTAAGGCAATAGTTGAAAAGAGTTAAACCAAGTGAAGGAGCGTTCGTGGACTTTGGATCGGGAAGCCGACCCAGACGGTGTGCGACTAAGTGCTAAGTGTGGTCGAGGTGAGTAGTTCCTTGCTCTCCTTGCTTGGATTCCTCTTTGCTGGTGATTCGGCGTTCATGGGAATCCAAGGGCCTAGTTGGATAAGCTTGATGAGTGGCCGGGGTAGGGTGATATCTTCCCAGCCAGATGGTCGGCCTGGCTTGCCCTTAGACCGAATCGAGTCTTTCAGACCAAATATCGGCTGGCCGAAGGATCGGGTGATACCTTCCACGGACGGTTGGTTGATCGGTTCTGCTTAAGGCCATACCGAGTGTGTCCTTGGCCAAAAGTTGGTTGATACTTACGGAATTGATGGGTTTTTGCATGAATTGCATTCATTCATGCATAGTTTAAGGCCTTATTTGAATAATACTTGTTAAGACCAAGTTAATTATGCACTTTTAGCCTTTTCAAGAAAAGATGGTGATCGTGGTAAAGATTTGGTTTGAACGCAAGGCTGGTGGTTTGAGTATATGGGTGGTGTATTAGTCCGAATAGTTAGGATCGTTCAAATGTGTAAACCTTTGAGCAAATTGTCATATTGTACAAATCCTATTATTATACTTCAATAAAAATCCAGATTTATTATTAATGACTTTCATATTGATTCTAAAAACTTATGAATCTCAGAATAAATCAAATTTGGACTTCGTCTAAATAATAGACCCTGAAATATGGATCTTAGACTCGGAATTTTTTGGTGAATCTGAAAATGAACGACCTCTTCGAATTGATAATCTGGGAAGTGGTGTCTCACCATCTGTCTTGGAATGAGTTTGAAAAATTACCTTTTCACTATATAGTAAATGGTTGTGTAGCTTTAGTAAAAATATACTTCAGTACATTCATTCAAAACATCGCTGGCTATTCTTCCAGTAAGGTTGGTGCCATCTTTGTTGAAGACGACAAAGGTAGCAATGTCTTTATTTTCATCACGAACAAAAATGTTAAAACAATACCTAATTAGTCGTAAGAATATATGTTAGGATTGTTAAAATTATAATTATAATATTAAAGCATTGACTACGACAAAGTGAGCATAGAATCTATGCAACCAAACCTGATAAGACCCACATTGTTCGTTTTTTTGAGGTGTTGTAGAACAATGATGTTTCAGACTTTCTAAGTTTTGTGTTGCAATTTATGCATGAGATATAATACCAGCTATATTGTTCTAGAACATCTGCAGTGAAAACTAACCACTTATGCATTGTAAGTTTTAGGATACCGAGATTAATAGGCTAGTGTTTAGGCTTTTTTTTAAAGGATGACAACTACTATTAATCAATGTAATAAAAAACCAAATCCAATTCATAGTGTCAAGTTTTTATGGTGTTTCGTACGACCCAAAATTTATGTTTGAGTTTTATAATTGTACATATTTAATACCCGTGACTCTTTATTACGTAGAAGCTGGTGAATTTTATTTGTAATGACCATTTCTAGTTTTGTAACAATAGAAGAGGAGTTAGTCACTGCCATAAAGTTTTTATAGCATAAGAGGAGCTAGTTACTGTCGTAGAGTTTTTACCAGCTTCACGTAACTTGTGCAAAACAAATTACAAGCAAATATAGTAGATACAATGCATAAATGCGTTAAAATATTGAAAAAAATAATGTATACCATTTCATAAATTGGATAGTTTCGGCAATGTCTGTGTCAAAGAATAGGCGGGGGTGGCTGATGAGCCTGATGTAGACTGAGTGTTATGACACCTATGAAATTTACAGATAATTGTAGAGAAAATATTTTTAAATTATAAGATAGAATTGTAGATGATAGGTGAGAAATTATGCTTCCAACTTTTTTGGGTTAGTAGTGGTGAGGAGGAGAAAGATGATTTGACTCCATTTTATTTCATCATTCCCGGAATTTTTTAGCAATATCATCCCAAAGGTAAATACAAACAATTTCACCATTGTTGGATTTCAAAGTTGTGAAGTGAGTGTATGCATGTGTAGTGTAATGGAAAAATAAATTAATGTCATACTTTTTCATATGTAGGAACAAAAATACTCTATCTGTCGTTCTATTTTCAACAAATTCGGACGCTCTTTCATGAGTGATAGGAGAATGCAGATTATCACCGCTTATTAGACGAAGTTGTCCAATGGCATCTACAATAGGCATACGGGAAAAATATAGTCAAGTCTATTGTGATTTAGATAAGAAAGTGAAACTCTAATACCAAATAAGTTGGTGTTCATATCCACAATAGCAGCGGATTCAAGGTATGTACGTAGTATGAAATTTAGTGTATCAATTTTGTGTCTTTCGTTAGTTACTTCAACCATTGTTGTTTGGCCGGTGAAGCAGATACCAATTTTATGGTCGGTGATTTTGTAAAACTTTTTATCGATATTGACCATGAATGTTATAGCTTGTAAATTGAGTTGACATTCAAAATATCTTCGAACTGAAAAATTCTGTTTGCCAAAATGAATCCTTGTAATGCATTAGACTATAGCATTTTATATTAGGTAGGTAGTGACTTGAATGTGATGTTATAAAATATTATAAGCATACTTCTTTATGGAGGAGTAGGATTTTCAAACCCATAAAGTGTGTTACCTTGGGCAAAATTTTAGGCTTCTAAAAATGAATAAGTTTGACGAGTATTTCTTCTTTGCAAAAATCTCTATCAAAGTTTTTGAAATGGTGAAAGTATGAGGATGATAAGAGGAGTAAGAAGTTTTTGATATCATGATTAGCTTTTAGGGATTGTGTCCAAGATTTGTGATTGACGATATGATAGTTGGTGTTTTATAAGGTTTGTAAGTGAAAATCATTATTATGAGGGTAGTGGTCAACTAAAAGTGAGTTAATGGTGTGAAGGAAACAATTATTAAGTTTTAATTGTTTAAATGAGTGTAAGTCTAATTGTGTGAAATTATGTTGAAGGTTTAATTATTTGAAGGGATAATTGCTGAATAGATAATTACATAATGACGTTATTTTCTCATTTATTTGCGTTTCACTTATTTTTTTCGTTTTCATTTGTTTGCGTTTATCTTATTTTTTGTTTTTCATAACCGATGGCGTATGTGTGGTTATATTATGCCCATTTGTTAACTATTGATATTTCTTTTCTGGAAGATTTATGTGTGTTTGAAGATTGGATGCAGCAGGTTGTATATTTTTTTGAATATAGTTATATGGTGGAGTCTAACCATGATTTATTAATCATTTGGTTTAATTTTCGAAGAGTTGTTATGGTTAGTATTTCTAAGAGTTGTTATGGTTAGCATACGTTGAACGATATTGACTGTTGATAAATACATTCATGCTTTTGAAACTACTTCAAACTGTGTAATAAGTTTACTAAATTTTATAGAATTTAGTATATATTATTAATAAATAAATTTTATTTTAAATGATGTAGACTTTTTCAAGAGTCCCAGTGAGTTTTTTTTTATTTAGTAAAATTTTCAAATATAGATTTTTATTTTTATGCGTTTCATAAATAAGTCCTCTCGTGTTTGATATTTATTGAAAAATTATAATGTTAAATTTTTATAGATAAAATAAAAAAGAATAATAGAAATAAGACGCATAGTTCGACGAAGAAGAGTTTGGTTGGTAAGAGGATGAAGAAGATGAAACCGTGTCCAACATGATTAAACTGATTTTTAAAGATTTATTAACACGATTATCATGTATCTTTTATAATTAAAATATTTTTTAATATTTATCAGTGTTATTATATAGGTAGCACAAATTAAATCATATAATACATATGTTATAGCTATAAAATCGAAATATATTTGATTATAAGAGAGAAAAGTTGATATCTAACGCATATATTCCAATATCAAAATAATAGTTAATATTTAATAATTTTGTTATACATATACAAATACAATTCATTAATGAGAAAGTCGATGATTAGATATAAAATTTCTATTGATTGGATGACAAATATATAACATCGTGAATACCACCACATGTATTATCATGTATATTATTATTTGCACCGTTAACATAAATGTTACCACTAGTATTCTTTATCTAAATTGTAAAAGAAATTGTAACATATACACTAGTTTTTACACCAACACTAACACTTCTTATATACACTTTAAAATTTTATTGTAACTTGTACACTTGTAGACGGCATCTTATCCTAATGTTAAATACGAACATCTCATACTGATGTTACACACAAATTTTAAAATTTTAGATCATTTAATGTAAGCAACCTGTTATAAGATCCAACGATCTAGATCCAACCTAATTTCATTTTTTTCATTGTTATTTACTTAATTTTTCCTTTAAAAAAATAAGAGAATTATTTGTAAATAAATAAATATAAAAAGATTAAGTTCCCAAATCGAGAAAATCCAAGTATAATCGATTTTATTTTTTCCATCATTTTGGGATCGATTTTTTCCATCCAAATATTTTTAATACCTCTAATATATATATATTTTGAGCTCGAAAGACTTAGAAGCCATATGTATTGTGAAAATGGAGAATTTTTTATGAGTTTTGGAATCTCTTTTCCATATTCATTTTGAAACTTTACCATAATGATTTATGAACATATTTTCAATGAGTAGTTTCACTGTTAATTGTTCTTGCTATCTTTCTATTTGTGGGCCCTCTTCATTTTCTATCCAATTTTTGAGTGAATTCCATCTCTTTTTTTTTCTTTTTTTTCTCCATGAAAGGAGTTTGGTTGATTTGTTATGGATTGAGTAAGAATGTGATTTATAGCATTTTAGAAAATGTTATACAAGTTTGACACTGGTGACGTTTGTTATTTGGAATCTAGAATCGTATGATTTGGCCGATAAGTTTTCCGATCTAAAAAATGTTTAGCCAAATATAAAATATTTAGTCTGGTTCTTAATATTTTGAAATCGATTTTACGCTGGTATGACTGAGTTGATTAACCATCCGAAAACGGTTTTCAATTTAGACAAGTTCAAGTTATAAACAAATTACAAAGTGGATGAGTTCACTGCCTTGTAAAATAGTTTTGGCAAATAACGGATTGGGATTTGTTTATGGAAACTTTTCAGATGGTATATTAAGAATAAATTTATGTATACGAGTTAATTTGGGTAAATTATTTGGTTACTCAAGATGTTTGTAAAAATTTGTGTTTGAGTTTCGATCGATCTAATTCGGTAATCGAAAGGTGAGTTTTAGTTTTCTTAAAATTATAATACGTTGGTATAATATTAACAAATTTTTTTTGATTAAATTGAATGCTTAAATTATATTGATTTAACCTATTTAAGTTAATATTGAGTTAAGAAATTAATGAATAATAAATTTTTTACACTATCATATTTGGAAAGTATGTGTTTATCTTGTTTGAGTAATTTTAGATCCTGTTTTTTTTTGTGAAATATAAGTTCTGTTATGTAAAACTAGTGCTCCTAAACAGACCAGCACCAAACAATGAATATTTCAACTTCAAAACCGTCCATATCTCACTCCGACAAAGTATTATCAATTTATCAAATTTGTGCAAGAAGCTACATAAGAGAGGGACACTTATCCTTAAACAATATGGCCGTTGGAACATTAAATGGTTTAATGATATTGGTTCTTCAAATATAGAAAATGTGGGAACGAGAAGGGTTGATTGTAAACTTTCTTACAAGTGATTAAACCGTTTGAAGAGTTTCATATAAGCAAAGTTTCAAATATGGTAAATTTTACTAAAACCAATTTGATAAATAGTGCATAACTTAATCTGGTCCGGTCTAGTTTAGGATGAATTTCATGTCTTCGAGTGTCTTTTAACATTCAAGATCATAGGCCACGGTAGATCTTCGCTTACCTACTTTTGGTTAGACTTGAAATCACAGCAATAGATCTATGGGTGTTCTTAGCTGTATCTTGGCCTGCGGTATGTTCAATGGTTGGCCAGTGGTTATGTGCGTGGTTTACCCTCTATTTATCTGTTCTAAGGGGAAATTTGACTTGATCATCATGCTCTTGAAGTGTTTTTGGTTGGTGAACCTCTGGTTCGGGGTGATTTAAGATGGTGGCTCCTTTAGCCATGTTTGGCCGTCTTTATGCTTTTCGGGTTGGTTGGACAAGTCTCTTGGCGAGCTTTGGGCCGGTGACCTCATTTGTTTTCTTTTCTATTTTAATAGTTTTTCCTCTATAGGTTTTTGAACATTTTGTTTTGTTTTGGACTTGTAGTGTTTCTTTTCACGTTTATCGGAATCCAGGACTAGGTGAAGAAACTCTTATAAAGTTTCTTAACAGCATTGTACACACCACCAATTTTTATATCAATAAAATGCCATTTTATTTCTTAAAGCTTGACTTGTCAAGTTTCTATCTTGCTTCTAGTCTTCGATTCACCTAGATCCAAACAAGTACTTGCAGTATTAGAGATCCTCTCATCGTCTATGTGGTGCGATAGATCTATCAACACTTGCATCAATCAATCCAGCAAGAGAAAACGTAAAAACCAGCTTGTTAGGTATGATCGTAGGAGTCTTGTCTATTCAACCCTTATGTCCATCCTTTGACCATCCACTGAATATACGAGGAAGAGTGTTAAGGTTAACTTGTAGTTCTCTCACCTTCTACATAAGTCTCCATCTAGCCTTATATCAAAACCGAAGGTTCATACCTCAAATTATATCCACTCTATTGATAAATATATATTTCACATGGTTTAACTATTGATTTTCTTTTGTTTCATTTCCATCTTGCACTACTATTTATTATTTCATGCATTTGAGCCCTGAGTTGTCATGTTTTGCATTTTAGGAGTACTAAGGTATTTTGTGTCTTTTTGTTGGTTTACTGTGTTATTTTAGGTACCTAAAAGTGTATTTCTCAAAGAAAATGCATGGAACTTGAGAAAAAAATAAAGAATTCACCTTTGAATACACATACAGCTAAATGCAAATGGAAAGTCAACACAATGTATCTGGAAGATTGTATCAGATGAAGGCCTTAAACATCTTGGATAAAGCTTAAATTTGGCACAACATGGTAAATTTAATCAGCTTCATATTGAAAGTTGTTTCAAGTAATTTTTTCGAGAGGTTTCAACAAAAAGTGTAGGTAAAGTTTAATCATGTTTTTGATATCATAAACAATGAGAGTTAATGTTTAAGGTGACTATTAGATTAATAGAGATTTGAACTTCAGGCTTACTAGCCAACTGATTACAGTTCACAAGATTTAAATAATCAATAGAATAGTAAATAGGCTATTGTCATGACAATGGATTAATATTTTAGGAAGTGTTATATATCTTAAGAATGTATTTGATTGAGCATGTAGCATTGTTAGTTAATGGATAATCATCTCTAGACGATTACATTACTTATTATCGCGACATGTTTTTATCATTTAATTAAACTTGTTTATTTCCTTTACAGTTGGATATTATAAAACGAACAAAAAATAAAAACAAACTAGAATTGCTTAGATTAGTTGTTTCATGTATTTTTAGTGTGTTATTATTTTTTCCTTGTGGCTTCGATACCCGAACTACTTTTTCAATTGCTTTGCACGTGAAATTAAATTAGGGATAAAACTTACTTCCATAAAGTTTTTGGCATCGTTTCCTAGGAACAAAGCAATAACCATTAAGATTGTGAATCGACTAAGTGTTTACTTTTTGTTTTATTTTTGACTACATCTATTTTGGTTTTGAAGGTGCATGAACATAAGAACACAATAGACAAACAAACCTGCAACCAAGTGAAATCGATATTGTGTAGTTATAAAGAAAAGTTACAAGAGCAAAAAGAGAATGTCTAACTCTTCTAAGACGGCGTTTGGAAATAAACACCATGGAAAATATCCTCTGTTAGATGATGAGAACAAAATGAGAACAAAGCCCAAGGACTGAGTATGGAATATCAGTACACATAAAAAATTAAGAGGTCTGATACACCCTCAAGACCTCCTATAGTAATTGGATCCTTTGATGACCCAAATATCTATGGATATCGAACTAAAATTCGTCTACCACTGACAGTTTTTCATATAGCATTGCATGTTAGAGTTTATGACGTATATTCTCATTTCTTGCATGTTTTCTCAAATAATTTCAGGTATAACACAACGAAAAAGGAGGTTTAAGATTGGCAATGTATGAATGCTCATTAAAGAAGGCAAAAGGCCATAGGAGAGTTTCCATCGCCCCCATGACAATGGAAATGGCCGATCAGCCAATGGAGACAGCCAAATCCCTCGAATCACAACGATCGATCCATCGTTTAGTTGCACCAGCAGATTGCCTTACACACTAGGCGAGTGACCAATTGGCCCCTAGAGTTCCAGCGATCGACCCATCGGTCGGTAACACCGGCCGCTCACTTAAACACATGTGCATTGCCTATGGAGTTCCAGTGATCGGCGCATCGGCTGATCGCACTGACCGCTCGTCCAGACGCCTATGCACTAACTCCCTAGTCATCCCGCGATCGGCTCACCAGAAAATCGCCCCGACCGTTTGTCGGCCCATCTGAGTTGCTTTCTCTCTTTTGTTAGACTATTAAAACCTCTTTAGGCTACCAAAATGGCATAAGTTTTCTTCTATTGATTTTTATATCTTGTTGCAACTTTTGTATGCTTTCTTCTTGAGATTTTTTTTTATCATATTCCTAAATTTTTAGTGAAGAATTCTATATCACTATCTTTTAATTATGTTGCCTTGCATCTTTAATTGTTTTTGTTCTTGCAAATACCATGAGTGAGTAGTTTCCTATATGGATTGTTGATAAGGTATACTAGGGAGATTAGATGTTGATTAATAATTTTTAGGGTCATTAGATTATAATTCTTCATGACTAGGATGCGATTAATGCTAAGATTGAAGTATATAATCATTCGTTAGGCTTATAATATTTTGCGCCTAAGAGATATTCGACAAAGTATCTAGGTAAAGCCTAATCATGTGTTTCATATTTTAACCAACGAAAGTTGATATTTAAGTCGATTAATAGACTAGAATAGACTTAAACTTAAAGATTACTAGCCAATCGATTATGGTTTACAAGACTTGATTAATCAATAAACTAGTAAATGAGCTATTGTCACGAGAGTGGGCTAGTTTATTAAGAAGTGTTATATGTCTTAGGATTGCATGTTTATTGAGCACGTAAGCAGTATTAGTTAGCGGATAATCACCCCCAAGTTGATTTCCTTGCCCATCATCCGTATATTTTTATCATTGAATTAATCTTGTCATTTTATTTTCTGCTTAGTTGCAATTAGATAATTAGAAAACCAACCAAGAATCCCCATTTGAGTTTGCTTAGATTTAGGTGTTTCATGTATTTTTAGTGTGTTGTTCTCTCTTGCTTGTGGATTTGATATCCAAACTATTTTTTCGATTGCTCTGCACTTGAATTTGTATTAGGGATAACACTTATTCCCATCAAATTTTTGGGACCATTGCCGGAGTAGAAAGCAATAGCCATTACGATTTTGAATCACTTAGAGACTAAGTGTTTAATTTCTTTTTTTTTACTACATTTACTTGGATTTTCTAGGTGCATGAACACCAGAAGTTGCGGAAAATAAACCTATAACCAAGTGGAATCGACATCCCGTAATTAGAAAAAGAAGCTGCAAAAATAAAGAGAGAATGTTTGAATCATCTAAGGCGGCATTTAGAAATGGAACAACATGGAAAACACCCTCAACAAGATGATGAGAACGAAGCCCAAGGAGTGGGAAATGAGAATCAGAATAGAGGTCCGATACACCCTCAAATCCCTCCTAGAGTCATCGACACTTTTGATGAGCCAAACATCTATGGGTACTGAACCGGAATCCGCCAACCTTTTGTGGAAATTAATAACTTTGAGATCAAGGAAATTTATAAACATGGTGAAAGGGAGTAAGTTTCATGTTTGCCTATGGGGAATCTCCTTGATCATCTTTATCAATTTGATAGATTTTGTGGAATCATCAAGATCATTGGGATCTCAAAAGATGCCTTTAAGCTATGTTTCCCACTCTTTCTAGGAGATATGATTCAAAAATGGAAAAAAAACCTGCCACCAGATGCCATCACTTTATGGGATCAATATCAAAAAGTCTATTTGGCTAAATTTTTCTCAACATTAAGGACTGCAAGGCTGAGAAATGAGATCTCAAGCTTCATGCAACATGGAACTAAAAGTTTCAGTGAGGCATGAGAACGGTTTAAGGGCTACACATCACATTGACCTCACCACATACTTTCCGATGAGTCACTCCTAAGCACTCTATATCGAGGAGTACTCTCAATATTTTGCATGCTTCGGGATACCGCCAGTAACGAGAATTTTTGTGGTTTAGAAGCTGAGAGAGAGATTATCCTTGTGGAGAATTTGATACAAAATGATGGTAATTATGGACAAGAGTATGACCGATCTTCACGAGAAAGTAGATGCTATGAAGATAAGAGTGGGGGAAATGAAAGCCCTTAATGATAAGCTCGATAGGGTACAAGTTTCCACTATGTTGGAGAGTTTGAAAGATATCATGGTTACAAAAAAGGAACCGAATTCCGAGAGAGTCAAGAAGAAATGTACTACATAAAAGGACAATCCGGTTACCAAAAGGTTTACAACTAGGAATTTAGAAATCACCCCAACTTCACCTACCAAAGCACTAACGTGAAGAATCTACAAGATGCTACATATCCTTCCTACAAGCCAAAAGATAAAAAATATCCCCCTTAAAAGCATCAAGGTCAAGGCTTTCAACAAGGGTATGTAGTAAGAAATAAGTTTCAGTCTCAAGGGTTTCAACCAAAAATAAAATATAACCAGCATCAACAACCCCTTCAACTCCAAACACCTCATGCACTAAAACCAGCCCAAGTTGATGAAATGAAAATTCTTTTGCAGAAAATTTTGGAAGGGTAAGCAAAAGGAGCCGTGGAATTGAACCAAAAAGTGGTTGAAATTAAAAGCAAGGTTGATCGCGCTTTTGGGAAACTCAATGCCAAATACGAATATATGTCTTCTCACTTGAAGGCATTGGATAACCAAATAACACAAATGGCCTCTACTTAGTCAATGCCCCAGGGAAAACTCTAGGCAAGCCTAAAGTTAACCTGTAGCAGTATTGTGAAGCCATCATTCTAAGGAGTGAAGAGGAACTCCCATCTAGGGAAGAAGCGGAGGAAATCAAGCCAAGGGGCCAAGAAATCAAAGGTGAAGTTTCAATAGAAATAAATGGCAAGAAGGTTGACCCTATTTCGGTTGAAGCTGAAAAATGTCCTTCTAAAGGTTCAGGAAGTGACTGAGGAGAAGAGAATGCCGTATGATATGCTACCATATTTAACCAAAACTTCCGTTTTTGGACAACACTACAAGAAGCTCAAGAGCCTGATAAGCTCAATCACGAGGTCACTTCCAGATTGGCTGAATAATAATCCATGATGAAAAAGTTCAAGCATGATCAGATGGAAAAGAAAAGGGTCCTCGAGGAAGTAATGACAATGGTCAATCATGAGTGTAGTGCAATACCCCAAAATTCTACACCAGGAAGCTTCAAGATCCAAGTATTTTCACTAATCCTTGAACCTTAGGACCTTTGTCCTTTCGTAAATGTTTTGTGGATCTTGGATCTAGTGTGAGTCTAATGCCTTGGACAGTTTTTAAAAAATTGGGGTTAGCAGATTTCAAGAAGACTCGCCATCTCCTTGATTTTGGCAGATAGGTATAAGAGATTTCCTGTTGGGGTTTTGGAAAATCTATCTGTGAAAGTTGGTGACTGCATAACCTCCACAGATATTGCTGTGCTCGAGACGAATGAGGAGTCAACTGACGTAATAATATTGGGATGACCATTCTTAGCTACCGCATGAGCTATTATTGATGTGAAGAAAGGTACGATTGACCTCAACTTGGGAACCTGTACTCTCAAATTCAGCATCATAGGAACAAGCAAGAAACTCACCATCGAAGACAAGGTATTTTCTATAAAAACCTTTGGAGATTTATAGGATATGAACAAGAAGCATTAATGTTGAACAAAGATGATGATATCATGGGAAAAAGACACTAAAAATGGTAAGTATAGTTGGAATGATAATTTGGGTGTGCTCGAAAAAAAATGTCCGAAGCAAAGGTCGCGACTAAGTGATCTATATTTCAAGCCTAAAATTTCAAAGTAAAAATAGGAAGAGAAAAAATGAGTTAAATCAAAGCAAGTACCATTGCCAACTCTGTGATCGACCCATTGGCCAATGCCATTGGCGGATCGCATAGGAAGGAGCAAATGGCAAATCTCTTGGAAGTTGTGCAATTGGTCGGTTGGCTGATCTTAATGATCGATTGCACAAGAGAGAGAAATCAGCCAACCTCCTAAAAATTATGAAAGCATCCAGTTGATCAGTCCGGTTGGCCGATCACTTGAGAGACCATCTCCCAGATTTTATGAGATCAGTCAGTTAGCCGATTACGACGATCGATTGCATGGTGGGCCAGAACTGACCAGTTCCTGGAGATTCAGCATTGATCGAATGGACGATTGCATCCAGGGAGGAAAACATGCTCAATCTTTCCAAAACTTAGCAAGCAGTCAGTTGGTCGATTCCACCAAACGATTCCATACCCAATAATGTGCACTCTATTTTCCGCGACCCATTCCCGCTAATAAATAGGTACCAATCATCCACACTTACATCTTTTTCTCCTTTTTATTTTTTTTTGTTTTCACCTCTCTTTCTTAGTTATTTTCTCACCAAGATGGTGAGAGATAAGTCTATTGCGAACGGGGTTTTGTGCCAAGGCACAAGGATCACAAGTGTTGTCTATTGTGTTCATGACTTCCCCAGTGTAGGAGATGCTGAAAACAACTTTGGAAGCCAAACTTAACAATTCCTTTCAGTTAGGTACGCAGCACAAGCCTCGAATCTAGTCAACAAGCATAACATTGGTCGTGAAGCAACTGAGAAGGACATGTGGTATGCAGTTCGGCTACACCTCATAAAACGAACGTTCAGTTGATGCGATATCATCAATCAATCCAACAACTCTTTCGATGTAATCGGAAGATCATATAGAAGATGGAAGAAACCACGCCAAAGACGCACAAGCACGAAAACATGTAGACGGCTGCAGCCATTGGGAATGATTCGATCACATCACTTATGCACGTTGAGAGGACTGATTAAAATGACATTAACAGTTTCATTTGCATCATATGCATTGAGCGTATATGATGTGGTCATCGGCCTAACTCCCAGACAACTGGCCGGCCGGACTGGCCCAAGGAACAGAAAGGCGGCCATAAATATGCAAAAGGATACATGGTTTTATTTTAATGAATTCAAATCCAACCGAGAAGCGGCCAGCCAAGAAAAAAACCAATCTTGACTCATAGAAGACATATGGCAAAATGGAGATCATCGCAAACCAGGGCGGACAATGTCATGCACCATTCATCAAGTTGATGTTGCCAGAACTTACCGTGTTTGAAAGTTTCCTTATATGAAAGTTTCCAAACATTTTTTCAGAACGAGGAGACTTTTTGGTACTTATAGGAGATCTCTTAAGCACTTCTAGAAGCCCAAACATTACTTGGACTAGGTGGATCCTTCTATGCCTTCAAATGATACGATTGGAGCCGTTTATGGCAAGTGAGATGACCAACCGGTTTAATCACTTGCAAACCAAAATATTTTATGACCAATATGCGACCAACAAGTGGTTCTATCACATGCAGTCGCTAATCAGTCGCTAGCGATTGCCAGTGTTGGTTGCACATTATTCGCATATTGGTCGCAAAATGGTTGTATATTATGACCAACATGCGACTACTATTTTTAGTCCATAAATTGCCACCAATATGCGACTATTGCTCCATATTCGCAAATTGGTCACACAATCGTGGCAAATATAGTTGCAAATTTTGCGACCAAATATGTGGTCGTAAACTGCAATGACATTTTGGCAATTTTCTTGTAGTGGTTGGCCGATCGCACAGTACTGCCAAGCACATCCACCTGCTCGTCTAGCGATCGGCCCATCATGTCGGCCCGAACAAGCCGGCTGTTCGCACACCTGCCCGATTTTTTTTTCTTTTTATTTTTATGGTTTGACTTGGTTTGTCCCAAGTTGGACCCAACTATTTCTGTAAAACTATAAACCCTCCCTAGATCACAAATGACCAAGGTTTTATTCTCTGTAGTTTTTGTTTTATAATCTTTGGAGCTTTGTTTCTTGCAATTTTTCATATAATCTAGGGAAGAACTTCTATTCCATATCGTTTTATTGCTTATTTGACTGTTTTAGTTGTTGCAAGCATCATGTATAGGTACTTCTCTTTAGGGATTGTGGTTAATGTAGATTAGGGAAATTGAATGTTGTTTAATGATGTTTAGGCTCACTATATTACAACTTTCTCATGATAGGGTGTGCTTAATGCTAGGATTAAAATAAGTGATCAGTTACTAGATTTATGATATTTTACGTCCAGAGAGATGTTCAACAAAATGTGTAGGTAAATTCTAATTATGCTTTTCACATCTTAGCCAATGAGAGTTGATGATTAAGATGATTGGTAGATTAAAATAGACCATAACTTAAAGACTACTAGTCAATTGATTACTCTTCACAAGACTTGATTAATTTATAAGCTAGTAAATGGACTATTACTACGAGAAAAGATTAGTCTAGTAGAATGTATTATATGTCGTAGAAATTTATTTAATCAAATATGTAACATCCTTAGTCAATAGATAATTATTTTGAGTCGAATGTTTTACCATCGTCCATATATTTGATTCATTGAATTTAACATTAGATAATTAGAAAACCAACAAAAATTTTAACTTTTAAATTGTTTAGATTTAGTTGTTTCATACTTTTTTAATGTGGTATTTTCTTTTTCTTGTGGATTTGATATCCAGATTACTATTTCGATTGTTATACACTTGAAATTGTATTAGAAATAAAACTTTACCCTCGTCACTAGCCGTGAGAATTGAGCTGGTATCAAAAAATTATTCCATACTGATATGTTCTTCCTGGTTTGATTAAACTTTTCATTACCAAGGCTCTAGCCAATACAATGCTGTGCCACCATATGATGGTGTGTTATTTTACTATATTTAAAGGGTCCGACTTCCGAAATTACCGTCTCTAGAACATTTTTGCAAACAATGACTCATGCTGCGTCTAAAAATCACCACAATAGTTTTGCTAATATTGCCATATTAAAATACTCGATTATCTTAAAACCAAGTCCCCATCTGATTTATCTTAGCACATTTTGTGTCATGCCAACATATGAAAACATTTCTGATTCCCATTGTTGCTCCATCAAAATCTAGCTATTGCGCTAGTTAGCTGTTTTATAATCTCGATTTTGGAACTCGAAAACATCACATATGTTGACTGGGAAATTGCTACAACAATTTTTTTTTATCACCAGATGCATCATAAATTAAAACTATATTTTTGAATTAGAATAAATTTAATAACTATTTAACATGCAAATATTAATGGAGTTTCTGTAATTAAAATATTATATGAAATTTGTATACTTTACGAAAAAAATATAATTTATGTAGCTAAAAAAAACCCAAAATATATGGATAAAAATAGATTTATTCGAATAAATTGGTATAATTGACCAAAATGAACCTTTGTTTTTTTCTGAACACCAGTGTCTTTTTAAATATATCATCCGATTTTATTCGTTTACTCTATAATAAAGGTAACATAGCTCTTCTAACCTCGGCAACATCAAGCACATGCGATGATGGAAACACGAGTTCAAAAAAAAATCAAGGAGATGACGATTTGAGATGTGGAAGAAGCAGTCACGTCTTTCAAAAACCAAATGATCTATCAAACTCAAGCTTTCGAAGGAATTGTGGATCTCAAAATGCAAAAATAGAGCGAACGTTAGCTAATATATATGTTCAAAGCTATACGCCTCCTCACGGGCAGTACAACAACGAAGACATATTGGTTAACTTCAAGCATTGATCTAGCACTCACTATGCAAACAACCAACACGGAGCTAACGCGCACTAGTAAATTTGGTATCTATTTCAACTATGTTGGGATAACTAAGCTAGCTAAAGTGGAATTTCCTCAGTTTAGTGGCGACAAGATAAAAGATTGATTGTTTAAGGTTGAGAAATTCTTTGATATTGATCACACGTCGGAAGAGTTACGAATGGGTCTCGTGTCGATTCATCTAGATGACATTGCAGCTAACAGGCATCAAGCATTGATTCAATATGAGGCTGCGAGAGTAGGAACCAGAGATTAGGTTTCATATCGAGCATTGTTGAAGGAGAGTTTTGATTAGTTGCTAGACGATCCAATCACAAAACTGAAGCAATTACATGATACATTTGGGTTTCTGGTTTACCATGGAAAGTTCAATCTGATCCGCAAATGGGTTCAGCTACCAGAAGATTACTTGGTGAGTGCTATTTGGCTGGTTTGCGTATGGACACTGATGAGAACATCAGATCATCTGGCCGGCCAGAAGACCAATATGGCCAACCAGAAGGATTGCCCGATACAGCCGGGCTATTTGGCACGTCTCCCGGGCCAAGCGGTACCGCTGGCCCTATGATCAGCCGGGCTGGACCGACCAACTTCTCCGGCGGAGAGGCGCAAACCTCCGGCCCAACTCGCGGCGACGTGAACAACACCGTCGGCCCATCTGGCGATGCTGCCGGCTCAGAAATCAATCTGGCCGGCTCCAATCTCAACTCGGCCAGCTCCACGCACAATCAAGCCGGTTCACACGATTGCATCACCATTTCAATATCTATACGAGGAGACTCGGATCAACTAAGCTACCAGCTTCAAGGCATGAACCTGGATGAAGTCTCTACACCATTGGTGCCACCAGGAGCCATGAAAAGGAGCAGAACAAGCGCACTCTTCCACAAGTTCAGTTTGTGGGTAGATAAGCTCCTAGAAAATCATCGACAAGGAGCATTGGGCCAAGAGTACAAGAAAGAGTCCAAAGACTTCTTAACATTGCAAAGGACACCAGAGACTTGGGCTCTCGTGGCAAAAGAGGTCAAGACCCAACAATTTATAACCCTAATCCAAGTTGAAGACTAGGAGCTAAGCGCGTGCATGTCACAAGGTCGGCCACCTTCCATTTCTTGGCCGAAAGGTAAGAATGGTAAATTTTCAATGATATACTTGCTTTTTCTGTTTTGCAGGTAGGAATTAGTAGTTTTACATTTTTGAGTCAAGAACAATTTAGGTAGTTGTCTTTTTTCGGTTATTTCTTTTTTGTAATTTTTCTTGTGCACTTTTGTAACTTTTCCATTTTTATTTGGAGTCGACCCTAGAAGTTCAAGGCTGCCGAGCATATTAATAAGGCTCCTTCAGCATTGTAGTTCGACAACTTTTTGATATTAATAAAGATAGAACTTTCTTCTTACAAGTTTTCTCCTAAAACTCTTTCGCTTAAAACCCTAATTGAGACCAACTCTCCTAGCTTCTAAGTTGTGATTTATCACGAGTTTCATCACCCCTCGTGTGGTTCACTTCACCTCTCCATCCAATACCCACCAGAAAACCCGCATCCAGAATCCTAAGGCCGAGTTTCTTGTATTATTTTCTCTAACTAGTCCACGCGTGTTACGACCTAGATTCAAGGCTTGTATTATTTTGGTATCAGAGCTTAAGCTCCTAAAACCAGGTTGTTTCTATCCTTTACTTTATTCTTATTTTTAATTCGTGTATTAGTGATGTAAGATTGAATATCAATCTCACAAGCGGTACGGCCGTGACTCGCAAGACCGAGAATCTCTCTTGGCTTAAGCGGGCAAGGGAACTAAAAGGAGGGGGTTTTGATCGAATCACACGATCAAAGGTGAACCAAGGGAGTTTGAATCTCTCAAACTAACCTGGCCGTGGCTTCAATAGAAAGGAAGTGAATCACACACTTTATTTCTAAAGAACAAGAACAAGACTCAAAGACAAGGCTTTGAAGAAAATACTATGTATTCAAATTTAATTTCAATGGTGGTCTATCTTTACAATGAGGTCGTGCTGAGCTTATATAGTGCTCCTAGCAATGGTCCTAAACCTAAAAAGGAGAAAAGGAAATCATACATTTAAAATATATGGCTGTTGGCCATTAATGTCTAGTTTGGCCAACAAGGAAAGTGTATATGCTTGTATCTTGAGAGCTTTGGGGCGAATTTATTGTGTCTAGGTATATCCTGGATGCTTTGGAAAGTCTTCAATACGTGCCCAAGTTGCAAGGAATAGAGATATTGCAATCTGAACACATTAAGTGCACTTCGGTCCATATATGGCAAGTCTTGGAGGAAAGGGATTCGCCTGATTCTCTGGTGGCTGGTGCATGGTATGTTTATTTTGGGCTTCCTTAGGGCCTTAATAATATCTCCTGGACGCCATGTTTTGGTTTGCAAGTGATTAAACCAGTTGGCCATCTCACTTGCCATAAATGGCTCCAATCGGTTCATTTGAAGGCATGGATGGACCCGCCTGGTCCAAGGCGTGTTTGAGCTTCTAGAAGTGCTTAAGAGAGATCCTAGAAGTACCAAAAAGTCTCCTGGTTGCCAAAGAAACGTTTTGAGACTTTCATATAAGGAAAGTTCCAGATATGGCAAGTTTCAAAAACTCCAATTTGATGTATGGTGCATGACTTTATCTGGCCTTTTTTGGGGTGAGCTCCATGTCGCCGCGTGTCCTCTGTGAGTCAGGATTATAGGCCAGGTTTGGTCTTCACTGGCCGCTTCTTGGTTAAGCTTGGATTCATGAAGATACACCTATGTATCCTTTTGCGCGTATTTGGCCGCCTTTGTGTTCCTTGGGCCGGCCGGTCCGGGCAGTTGGCCGGGGGTTGGGCTGATGACTTCATCATACCCTCCTTCTTTGAAATTTTTTGTCCTCAAAACATTTTGGCCTGCACATAGAGAAGGCAAGTTAATACCTTGATTTACTTGTGGGTTTAGGGCATTACCTTGGTTTATGGCCCTTATATGGTTCGGATGTGGCAATGGTGCATCTGGTGGTTGCTCCCTGATAAGAAAGGAAGAAATTACTCCTTTCCATTGCAGCTGGTTGCTTTGTTTTGCCTCCAAGGTGTTGGGTTCTCCATGGTCTCCTCTTGATTCCGAACATCGGTTTAATGTAGGAGGTGGGTCTTCTTGATCTTTGTTGAATCCTTGCTTTATTAGACCTGTTTCAACAACCTTTGGGAAAGACAAGTGCATTATGCTAGTACTGGAAATTTCAAATTGAAGCTCCTTTATTGCCTTAACACTTTTAGGCTTAACATTTTCGCGTTCTACTTGTAAGCTTGTTATTAGTTGTCTAGTTGGGCATGTCTTAGCAAAGTATCCTCTTTCTTGACATCTATAGCATATAATTTCATCTGTTTTCACATTGTTAGAGGACTTACCTGGCGTTTCATTGATGTGTATTCCAAGCAATGGCTTTGATGGTTTCATGTGTGCTATGGCTTGAGGCTTTTGAACTTGCTGGTAAATTTTTGATTTGACCATTGGCTTAGCTACCTTTTGTCCTTCTAAGGTGTTTGAAAACACGTTGTTATGCTCAGAGCAGTAGGCAAGCTTGGGCTTATGAAAGGGCTGCATGTTTGGTGTAGACATCCCACTCTTCTATGTTGTTGGGTGCATAGGTTGTGTGGTGATGTTTCTGCGTGTTTGGTACTTCTTCACAAACTCCCTATACATTCATGCCTTAAGGTCTCCCCAATCAAGGACTGGTTTGTTGTAGAAAGTCCGTGCACTTTCTTTCAACCACCAATTATAGGCATCTCCAACGAGCATATCAACGGCATATGAGAATTTCTCTTCTTTGGGGATGTTGTTTGAGCGCAGCCATTGTTTCATGTTGGTTTCCCATCGGAGGTATTCATTTGGGTCCTTGTTATACCCTGAAAAAGTTAGAGATTTGGAATTGTAAATATATACTTTACTTGTCTGATTTCTTGATCTAGTTGGAGTGGTGTAGGTTGGCACTCGGCTTGACACAACGAAGTGGCGAGGTGTAATTTTCTTTGGCCAGCTTCTGCCAGTGGAATAGTAGTCTGGTGGCTCTGGTTTGAGTTCTTCAACTTCTGTTTCTTTGTCAAAATGATATTCTGAATAGTCATCATGCCATGTCCCATATCCATTAGAATCATCTACGTCGGGCAAGTCTTGGTCATAGTCCAGTGGTTCTGATTCAAGGTTTTCTCCATCTGATTCTTCCCTAAAATCAGTCTCCAAATAGTATTGATTCCATGACTCTTCTGCATAGTCACACTCGCTGGTGATTAGGCATTGATCATAGTCGTTGTCTAGACTACAATCAGTTTGCGGTATGCTCATGGTGTCTTCTTCTTCATCATAGTGCTCCATCATTAAATTTTGGACCTTGCACAACAATAAGAAGAGATATCAGTCCCTAATCAACAAATAAGGAAACTACACTCTAGTGAATATATGATATTAACACAAAAGTAGTAGTAAAAGAAAAATCGATACAAGTAAATATTTTGAGGTTTTTGTTTTTGTTTCTTTTGGAAACTAACTTTAAAGCAAACTAAAAGACAATATTTTTTTTGGTTTTTGCTATTTTAAATTAATTTAGGATGAAAAAACAATATTCAATGAATCTTTTTTTTTTAACTTCACTAATAACTAAATTCGAAAATAACAAAATGAGTGATGCTTATATTTTTGGTTTTTTCCTTATGATGAATGAAATTAAGTAAACATAAAATATAATTTTTTGAGTTGGTTTTAGATTTATATGAGAGCAAACAAAAAAAAACAAGAAACAATGCAAATGAAGAATAAGAACAAATATTTTTATTTGGTTTTTTTGATAAGATGTAAATAAGAAAAATGCAAAAAAAAAGCATAAAAAATAAAGGATAAAGGTTGGATTAACACAACCTGAGATAGGAGGTTTTAGCTCTGATACCAAATGATGTAAGATTGAATATCAATTTCACAAGCGGTACGGCCGTGACTCGCAAGACCGAGAATCTCTCTTGGCTTAAGCGGGCAAGAGAACTAAAAGGAGGGGGTTTTGATCGAATCACACGATCAAAGGTGAACCAAGGGAGTTTGAATCACTCAAACTAACCTGGCCGTGGCTTCAATAGAAAGGAAGTGAATCACACACTTTATTTCTAAAGAACAAGAACAAGACTCAAAGACAAGGCTTTGAAGAAAATACTATGTATTCAAATTTAATTTCAATGATGGTCTATCTTTACAATGAGGTCGTGCTGAGCTTATATAGTGCTCCTAGCAATGGTCCTAAACCTAAAAAGGAGAAAAGGAAATCATACATTTAAAATATATGGTTGTTGGCCATTAATGTCTAGTTTGGCCAACAAGGAAAGTGTATATGCTTGTATCTTGAGAGCTTTGGGGCGAATGTATTGTGTCTAGGTATATCCTGGATGCTTTGGAAAGTCTTCAATACGTACCCAAGTTGCAAGGAATAGAGATATTGCAACTGAACACATTAAGTGCACTTCGGTCCATATATGGCAAGTCTTGGAGGAAAGGGATTTGCCTGATTCTCTGGTGGCTGGTGCATGGTAGGTTTATTTTGGGCTTCCTTAGGGCCTTAATAATATCTCTTGGACGCCATGTTTTGGTTTGCAAGTGATTAAACTAGTTGGCCATCTCACTTGCCATAAATGGCTCCAATCGGTTCATTTGAAGGCATGGATGGACCCGCCTGGTCCAAGGCGTGTTTGAGCTTCTAGAAGTGCTTAAGGGAGCTCCTAGAAGTACCAAAAAGTCTCCTGGTTGCCAAAGAAACGTTTGGAGACTTTCATATAAGGAAAGTTCCAGATATGGCAAGTTTCGAAAACTCCAATTTGATGTATGGTGCATGACTTGATCTGGCCTTTTTTGGGGTGAGCTCCATGTTGCCGCGTGTCCTCTGTGAGTCAGGATTATAGGCCAGGTTTGGTCTTTGCTGACCGCTTCTTGGTTAAGCTTGGATTCATTAAGATACACCCATGTATCCTTTTGCACGTATTTGGCCGTCTTTGTGTTCCTTGGGCCGGCCGGTCCGGGCATTTGGCCGGGGGTTGGGCTGATGACCTCATCAATTAGTTTAAGTTTCATTCGAAAAATATCAAAAAAATAACATCAAAACTCAAACTGAGTGCATCTACCTCCTAAGTGTATCACTAGGGTTTAGATTCATTCTTTGCATTACAACTTCGTTTTTTCTTTTGTTTAAAAGCATAATTTCCATTCTTAATTAAATTAAATTAAAAGCAAAAAAGAAAAGAAATCAAGAAAATTCGACCAAAAACTAAATCTAGGATATTTGGATTAATTACTAGGATTTGCAACATTAATTGTAGAATCTTTGCTTCTTTCAAATTTTTTTCTTTTCTATTTTCATCCTCTCTACTATAAAAGAAAACCCTCTTAAAGGATTCTTAGGAGTAAATTAACTTGTTTTTCTTCTTGTAGCACACGATGGCTGAAGGAAACCAAGATGCAATCGAGGCCATGATGGCCATGTTCACCATCCCTCCAAACACAACTCGCATCAATCGGCGAGAGGCTGGAGCGTGTGGAGAGGCCGGTGAGTTTCCAGGCCATAAGGCACGTGAGGGCTGACCAAGACCCTGCTGAAGGTCCTTATCACCCCAGGACATGGCCAGAACACGAGGAGCCCCAGCCGGATGGAGATGAGGATGCACATCCTCACGACTATCACCCTAGGCCGAGAGGACATCCACGGCAACCAGAAACAGAGGGGAATGGCTACGAGCCCTATGGTCATCAGTCATCACCAGAGAGTAAGGATGCCCCCCATACATCATGAGGATGGAGATGACTACGCCTACAATGGGGTAAACAGTCATGATGTCAAGCTAACACCTCCTAGTTTTGCAGGAAAAGTAGACCCCGAGGCCTATCTAGATTGGGAAAGGAGGATGGATCATATCTTCGACCATTACAACCAGCCAGGCCCTAGGAGAGTCTCCATGGCAGTAACAAAACACGGATAATGCCCTGATCTGGTGGGATCGTGAGGCTTCTGACCGTAGGAGAAGGAGATTGAGACCCGTTGACTCTTGGGTCGACATGAAGGACCTCATGAGGCAAAGGTTTGTCCCACCTTATTTCCATAGGGATTTGCAACAACGTTTTCGTACTCTTAAACATGGCAAAAGATCAGTAGAGGAGTACTACGAGGAGTTTGAAAGGCTAAGAAACATGCTGGAGCTCAATGACGATGAGGAGGCATTGATGGCTCAATTCTTGGATGGATTACAAGAGAGGATCAACCGAAAAGTGTAGAGACAAATCTACAATGATTTCAAGGACTTGTTCTACCTCTCTTTCCAGGCTGAGTAGAATATCACGCGTAAGAGCCAAGACATACGCAGCAAACCTAAGATGCCTTGGGAACCAAGCATTAGCACCAAGCCCGTAGACAAGGGCAAGAGTGTGGAGATTGAATCACGGTTCAAGAGCAAGCCTCCTGAGCAAACCCGTGACCAGAGAGAGCCTAGTAAGTCTTCTAACCCTCAGAGATCACGTGATATCACTTGCTTAACTTTAACTGTAGGGGTCGCGGTCACATCTCAAGGGAGTGCCCAAACAACCGAGTCATGCTGATCACGGAAGTTGGAGGGTATGAATCTCAAGATGAAGAGGACTTTGAAACACAAGGAGAATACGGTGACATTGAGTACCCTGATGTGGGGGAAGTGCTGGTCACTAAACGCATCTTCAGTGCAATGGTAGATCCCTCTGAGACCATTCAAAAGGAGAACATCTTCCACAACCCGTGCACCATCAAGGACAAGGTATGTAATCTCATCATAGATGGTGGTTCTTGCACTAATGTGGCTAGTGCGTATATGGTTGATAAGCTAGGTATAGAGAAGAGAAGGCACCCCGGCCATATAGACTGAGATGGCTAGATGACAAGGTGGAGCTCAAGATCCATGAGCAATTAACCGTGCCATTCAGTGTGGGTAGATACCAGGACCAGGTAGTCTGTGATGTAGTACCTATGCAAGCTGGCCATCTTCTGATAGGAAGGCCATGGCAGTTTGACAAGGAGACAAGGCATAATGGCCGAACCAATCTCTATACATTTGTGCACGATAAGAGAAAGGTCAGCGTAGCTCCTTTCACACCTGCCCAGGTACATGAGGTACAATAGCAAATGAGTAAAGAAAAGAAACTCATTAAGTCTAATTTTCTCATTCAACCAAGTCATGTCCGGAGAGCTTTAGCCTCAAACGACTTAATGTTACTAATGGTTTTCAAAGATGTTTTGAGTGTAGAGAAAGAACAGGTAGAGCTACTTCCTGAAGTAGCAGCCCTCCTCAAAAAATTCCAGGACGTATTCCCAGAGGAGATACCAGCAGACTTGCCTCCCTTACACGGCATAGAGCACCAGATCAATCTCGTGCTCGGAGCAGCCTTACCCAATCGACCAGCCTACCGGATGAGTCTAGAGGAGTCCAAAGAGCTTAAGAAACAGGTTAAGAAGCTCCTGGATAAAGGCTATGTTTGAGAGAGCCTCAGTGCATGTGCCGTACCAGTGCTGCTAGTCCCCAAGAAGGATGGGACTTGGCGAATGTGCGTAGACTGTCGAGCAATCAACAACATCATAGTCAAGTACCGGCATTCTATACCACGACTGGACGACATGCTAGATGAACTGAGTGGAGCCACGTTCTTCTCCAACATAGACCTCAAGAGTAGATACCACCAAGTGATGCAGGAACAAGAGGACTTGTTCGAGCAAGAGGAACTGCTGGAGAGACTCTAGCTGGCTGTACAGCACTTTCTAGAGACTCAAGAGTGATGGGTTTATGGTGACCCTTCAGCTGGCTGTAGAGCACTTTCTGGAGGATCTAAGTGAGGATTGATTAGAGAGGTGGATCGAGAGACGCCACACAGATTATGAAAGGTCTATGATAAGTCTAGAGCACTCAAGCTTCAAGGATTCTCACACAAGAAGGCTGGAGTTGTTAGCTTCTTTTAAAGGAAGAAAAACTAGGTTTTTATTTCATAAAACTTAAGTGATTACATGCTGAGAAGAGACTTTATATACTAGTCCAGCAGCAGGTGCCTTCTAGGGCTGAAAATACATTATAATGAAAAGACTAAATCAAAAATAACAATAAGACATTAGGACGTAATGACAAATAAAAGACTCTTAAACTTAACAGTCACATTCCTGCAAAAACAAGCAAATAAACTTGTTAATTCAAACATAAAAATTTTAAATATGCACCTTGGTCTCTTGTAGCTCCTTATAATGCCTTCTTAAGTTTGTTTAGCAATGATGAACAAGGTTGTATCTCTGAAGCCCTGTAAAACTGGAAGAAGTGAAATTGTTGTAGTCTTTAGTTCTTCATAGTCTCCTTCTTGTAATTCTTTAGTAAGTTCAGTTTTATGGAATCTTCCACCTTCTATGATTGTTATGAGACTCTCGACAGACTTGTTGAACATCTTACTAAGGTTTCTTGTGCTTGATCTTGTTCTTGGAGCTTATCTCATAATAGGTATATTAATGGGCTCTTCCTCAGCTTCTAGTGAGCTAGTATTGATGTCCTCATCATCTGCTCCCTCTTGAAAAGGTTCTGTCTTCAGAACAGGTATATCTGCATGAAAAGGAGCAAGATGAGTAATATTAAAAGTAGGAGATATGGTCATCCCACCTGGCAGCTCAAGCTTATAGGCATTGTTGTTGATCTTCTCTAAAACACAAAAAGGACCATCTCCTCTTGGGAAAAGCTTGGATTTCCTTTGGTTGGGGAATCTTTCATGTCTCATGTGCAGCCATACCCAATCTCCAGGTTCAAATGATATGTCTTTTGGTGTTTATCTGCATTTCTTTTGTACTGGTCGGTTCTCTTTTCCAAGTTTTCCTTGACCTTTTGATGAATCTTCTTAACATAATCTGCCCTGGTTTCTCCTTCACTAGACATAACATCTTGAGGTAAAGGTATAAGATCTAGTGGGGTAGTAGGAGTAAATCCATAAACCACTTCAAAAGGAGAAAGTTTAGTTGCTGAATGTTTAGCATGATTATAAGAAAAATCAATGTACGGTAAGCAAGACAACCAGTTTCTTAGATTCTTACCGACCGTGGCTCTCAACAATGTCGAAAGGGTTCGGTTTACTACCTCTGTTTGACCATCGGTTTGTGGGTGGCAAGTAGTTGAGAAGAGCAGCTTAGTTCCCAAATTTTTCCATAATGTCTTCCAGAAATGACTTAGAAATTTGGCCGGTGTTACGATCTGAAACGATTGTTCTGGGAATTCCATGTAGGCACACTACTTCTTTAAAACAAAGATCGGCTATTTGTGTAGCATCATTAGTCTTGTTACATGGTATAAAATGAGCCATCTTTGAGAACCTGTCTACAACTACAAAGATAGAATCCTTGTGGTTGATCTTCGGCAGACCTAAGACAAAGTCCATAGAGATATCTACCCAAGGTAGGTTAGGAATGGGCAAAGACATATAACAACCATAGGGGTGTGATCTGGATTTTGCTTTCAAGCAAGTGATGCACTTAGCACAGAATCTTTCAACATCTCGTTTTAGATGTGGCCAGTAGAAATGTTCCGTAAGTACACTCAATGTCTTATCTCGGCCAAAATGTCCCATGAGTCCTCCTCCATGAGCTTCTCCAATCAATAGTTCTCTCATTGATCCCTGAGGAATACAAAGACGCTTTTCCTTAAACAAAATTCCATCATGTTGATAAAACATACCATATGTAGCCTTGTTAGTTTCCTTAAACAGTTCTTGAAAATTTGGATCAGTTTCATACATTGCCTTGATGTGTTCAAATCCCATAATCTTTGCTTCCATTGTGCTGATGAGAGCATGTCTCCTTGATAAATCATCAGCCACAACGTTATCTTTACCTTTCTTATATTTGATCACATAGGGAAAAGTCTCCACAAACTCAAGCCACTTTGCATGCCTCTTCTTAAGCTTAGTTTGTTCTCTTAAGTGCTTGAGCGTCTCATGATCTGTATGAATAACAAACTCCTTTGATAGTAGTAATGTTGCCAAGTTTCAAGAGACCTTACCNAATATTTACTTTTATTGAGTCAAAAACATTTTAGGAATAGGTCCTTTTTCGATTATACACTTTTGTATCTTTTCCTTTGTGCACTTTTGTAAGTTTCCCTTTTCTTATTTGGGTCGACCCTAGAAGGTCAAGCTGTCGAGCATATTAATAAGGCTCCTTCCAGCATTGTAGTTCGACAACCTTTTTGATATAAATAAAGAGAGAACTTTTTCCCCAACACGTTTTCTCTCAAGAATCTTGTGCGCTTCGAATCTAGTTGAGACCAGCCCTCCTAGCTCTAAGTTTGTGATTTATCACGAGGTTCATCACCCCTCGTGTGGTTCATTTCACCTTTCCATTGAATACCAACCCAAAAACCCCTATCCAAGAAGTCTAAGGTCGAGTTTCTCACCTAAACTTCTCCAAACAGCCCACGCGCATACATCCTTGAATCAAGGCTTGTATCATTACCAAAGCATAGAGCTCCTTATCCTATATGGGATAGTTAAGTGAAGCTCCACTAAGTTTCTCACTGAAGTAAGCCACTGGTTTTCCTCCTTGCATTAGGACAACTCCTATACCTGTTCCAGAAGCATCACATTCAATTTCCAAGGTTTTATCAAAGTTAGGAAGTACCAAAACAGGCGCATGTGTGAGGCTATCTTTCAGCTTGTTGAATCCTTCTTTTGTGCTGGTCCCCATTTGAACTCCACATTCTTCTTAATTACTGAAGTGAGGGGTGCAGCAACAGTACTAAAGTCTTTGACAAATCCTCTATAGAAACTAGCCAATCCATGGAAACTCCTCACATGTCCGATTGTTGTTGGGGTTGGCCAATCTTGAATTGCTTTGATCTTTTATTCATCGACCTTTAAGTCCTGAGAACTTACAACAAATCCTAGGAATACAACTTGATCAGTGCAGAAAGTACATTTCTCAAGGTTAGCATAAAGGTTTTCAGCCTTAAGCTTTTCAAGTACCTGCTCAAGATGTCGTAAGTGATCTTCAAGATTAGAGCTATAGATTAGATTGTCATCAAAATAAACTACTACGAACTTACAGATAAATGCTCTTAGGACGTGGTTCATGAGTCTCATGAAAGTACTTGGAGCGTTTGTGAGTCCAAATGGCATGACTAGCCATTCATACAATCCTTGTTTGGTTTTAAACGCTGTCTTCCATTCATCACCTTCTTTCATTCTCACCTGATGATATCCACTTCTTAGATCAACTTTTGAGAAGATAGTTGCTCCATTGAGTTCATCTAGCATGTCATCAAGTCTTGGAATTGGATGTCGGTATTTGACAGTGATATTGTCACACATTCTCCAAGTTCCATCTTTCTTAGGCACTAGAAGAACAGGAACAGCACATGGGCTTAGACTCTTTCGGATATAGCCCTTAGACATTAGGTCTTGTACTTGTCTTTCCAGCTCCTTTGCTTCTTCTGGATTCACTCTATAGGCAGATAGGTTTGGCAATGGTGCTCCAGGAACAAGATCAATCTGATGCTCGATTCCTCTTATAGGTGGCAATCCTGGTGGTATCTCTTCTGGAAAAACATCAGTGAATTTTTCAAGAAGCTCTATAACAGCAGCAGGAAGTTCCTCCTTTTCTTGTCCAGAAAACAACACTTCTTTAAAGATCATTAGTAGCACTTCTTCTTTAGAATCAAGTGATTTCAAAACAGTGGCAGGTGTTACATAAAGGTGAGTTTTATTTAGCTTTTCTCCTTTAGACATATTTTGTTGCATCTCATGCACTTCCTGTGGAGTTAAAGGTGCTAAGCTATGTTTCTTGTTATTGTGCATGAAGGTATAGTGATTGGTGCGTCCATTGTGTAATGCTTCTTTGTCAAATTGCCATGGACTACCTAGAAGTAGATGTCCAGCTTGCATTAGGCACCACATCACACATAACTTGATCTGCATACTTGCCTATGCTGAATGGTATGGTGACTTGTTCTGCAATTTTTAGCTCAGTTTCATCGTTCAGCCATTTGAGCTTGTATGGTCGAGGATGCTTTGTCTTTTGTAACCCTAGCTTATCAACCATATACTTGATGGCTACGTTAGTACAAGAACCACCATCTATGATCAAGCTACATACCTTACAGTATATTGTGCACCGAGAATGGAAAATGTTTTCTCTTTGTATAGTTTCTGGTTCAAAAAGAGCACTGTGGGATCTCCTTGTAACTAGAAGCTCTCCAGTATCAGGATAGTCCACAACTTCTTCCTCAGAGTTTTCTGGTTCATACTCGTCTTCATCTTGAGACTCATATTTGCCATTTGATTTAAGGATCATAACTCTCTGGTTTGGGCATTCTCTTGCATAATGGCATTTTCCCTGACATTTAAAACAGGTTATGTCACGAGATCTTTGAGTTGGAGTTTTACCTTGCTCTGGTTTATTGTTTTTAGATGTTTCAGAAATGGATATCTTGAATCTGGATTCTATGTCGATGGCCTTTCCTTTGTCCAGAGCCTTTTGAGGTTGTTGATTCCAGGTAGACTTGCTACGATTTGCTGAGATAGTCTTCCTTTTATGTGCTGCTCCGCCTGAACCGCAAGATGCAGCAACTCGCCCAGATCATGATAGGTTTGTCTCTCCACTTTTCTAGCAATTCGATCTTGCAGACCATCTAGGAATTGAGCCATCAAAGTTTCTTATGAATCTTCGGTCTCCATCCTGTTTCTAAGCAGTTCAAACTCATCAAAGTATTCTTCAACAGATTTAGAACCTTGAGTTAGTTTTCTAAATTTCATCTGCAACTCTCTGTAGTAGTATGCAGGGACATATCTCCTTCTTAGTTGGAACCTCATGTCTTCCCAAATAGTGATCTGACCATGTCTATTTCTTCTTCTTTAAGACACATCTCTGTCCCACCAAGCTAGAGCGCTTTCAGTGAGTTGAGCAGCTGCTAGAGACACTATTCTCTTATCTGAGTAGTTGTAATACTCAAATATGAATTCCATACGCCTTTCCCAATCAAGGTAGGCATCTGGATTAACCTTTCCAGGAAAGGTTGGTGCTGTGAGCTTTACGTCTCTGTTTCCATGCCAAGATTCTTCTACTCTATCTCTGTCACGTTGATATTGTCTTCTTGGTCTATGATTATGATCAGGTTCTGGTGGAAAATCATCTTCTAAGTCAGCTGTTTCATCCTCCTCATGATTCACACGTTGGGCATTCGCATTTCTGATAGGATTTCTGCAAATTGGTGGTGGTTGTTCTATTCTTGTCATGTGATCTCCTAGATTCTGAAGTTGAATCTGAATAGCAGCAAGCATCTGAGCAACATTCACATCTACTGGTTCTCCCATGGTCCACAATCTGTCTCAAACTAAACAAACAGATCAAGTGCAAAAGAAGTCGAACACACAATCAAAAACAACTTAAAATGGACAGAACTAGTTGCAGCAGCAAAGGAAGTCGAATAGACACAATCAAAACAACTTAAAATCGACAAATCTAGTTGCAGCAGCAAAGGAGGTCAAATAGACACAATAAAAAACAACTAAAAATTGATAGATCTAGTTGCAGCAGCAAGGAAGTCGAATAGACACAATCAACACAACTGAAAATCGACAGATATAGTTGCAGAAACCCAAGCTATCAACAACTAAGGATGTTACTGGTTTCTAACACACAAAAACAACATATTGGGGTTCGATTTTTATGGGTTTTATGAAGAGATGCAGTTTGACAGCAAGTTAACAAAGAAATGACGGAGTAAAAAAACTAAAATGGGGGTAGATAAACCTGAATAGGAGCGATTAAGCTCTGATACCAGATGATGCAGGAACAAGAGGACTTGTTCGAGCAAGGGGAGCTGCTGGAGAGACTCTAGCTGGCTGTACAGCACTTTCTAGAGACTCAAGAGTGGTGGGTTGATGGTCACCCTTCAGCTGGCTGTAGAGCACTTTCTGGAGGATCTAAGTGAGGATTGAGTCGAGAGGTGGATCGAGAGATGCCACACAGATTATGGAAGGTCTGTGATAAGTCTAGAGCACTCAAGCTACAAGGATTCTCACACAAGAAGGTTGGAGGCGTCAGCTCCTTTCAAAGGAAGAAAAACTAGGTTTTTATTTCATAAAACTTAAGTGATTACATGTTGAGAAGGGAATTTATATACTAGTCCAGCAGTAGGTGCCTTCTAGGGCTGAAAATACATTATAATGAAAGGACTAAAGCAAAAATAACAACAAGATATTAGGACCTAATGACAAATAAAAGACTCTTAAACTTAACAGTCACATTCCTGCAAAAACAAGCAAATAAACTTGTTAATTCAAACATAAGAATTTTAAATACGCACCTTGGTCTCTTGAAGCTCCTAATAATGCCTTCTTAAGTTTGTTTAGTAATGATGAACAAGGTTGTATCTCTGAAGCCTTGTAAAACTGGAAGGAGTGAAATTGTGGTAGTCTTTAGTTGTTCATAGTCTCCTTCTGATAATTCTTTAGTAAGTTCAGCTTCATGGAATCCTCCATCTTCTATGATTGTTATGAGACTCTCGACAGACTTGTTGAACATCTTACTAAGGTTTCTTGTGCCTGATCTTGTTCTTGGAGCTTGTCTCATAATAGGTATACTAATGGGCTCTTCCTCTTGTTCAGGAAGAGCACATTAATATAGTAAAAAAACGAAAATGGGGGTAGATAAACCTGAATAGGAGCGATTAAGCTCTGATACCAGATGATGCAGGAACAAGAGGACTTGTTCGAGCAAGGGGAGCTGCTGGAGAGACTCTAGCTGATGTGAACCTCCCAAGGAATGCACTTCTGGATGCGGTTGAGATAGGCTTTGCAACATAATGAATCGAAATTCAATCTGTTCAAAGGTTGTGGATTGAAGGGTCACACAGTAGCTGCGGAAAGACTACTGATTTACCTAAGATAGTAGCTTAGATATTACACACTAAGGCTACTAAATGTTGACTGAAGGATTACACACCAACAATCAGATTAAGAAGAGAATCACTCTCAAACTTAAGAAAAGAAGCTGTTTTTATTTGAAAAAGTTGAATGATGAAGTTTACAACTGAAAGCCCCTATTTATACTATAAGGGGACGTAAATATGAGGAGCCTACAACATTAAATTGGTTACAATTACAAGGGAAGACTTGACCAAAGACCTTGACCAAAGACCTTGACTTCATTAACTCTTATTTTGACTATGAATGTAGACACTTTTCCCCCTTTTGATGACGCCAATTTTGAGCTTTTTAATTGAACTCCTTTTGATTTTACACAACAAATTGGGCTGGTTGTAATGTGATTCATTTTCCTCATTAAAAACCTTACCAAGAAAAACCAATGGGAGAAAACTTGGATAAGGGAAAAAGAGTACAAATGGATCACATACTCATTTGTATGCTGTCTTGAGCTTGTACTAAAATCAGAGTGCTTTTAGGCACTTCTCCATTCAAGCTCAAGTGAATTTGTTGTGTATTCTCCTTGTTGAGCATGCAGCTGATTGCCTCTTTGAGTTTCTTGGCCTTGGCTCGGGTTAATGGTCCAGCTGGTAGTGCAAGAGCTTCTTCATGTTCCACTGGTTCATTTCTAGCCATGAGCTTCTCCTTTTGTGTGCTTTCCATGCTCGTATACTAGCTGGCTGTACAGTACTTTCTAGAGACTCAAGAGTGATGGGTTGATGGTGACCCTTCAGCTGGCTGTAGAGCACTTTCTGGAGGATCTAAGTGAGGATTGAGTAGAGAGGTAGATCGAGAGACGCCACACAGATTATGGAAGGTCTGTGATAAGTCTAGAGCACTCAAGCTACAAGGATTCTCACACAAGAAGGTTGGAGGCGTCAGCTCCTTTCAAAGGAAGAAAAACTAGGTTTTCATTTCATAAAACTTAAGTGATTACATGTTGAGAAGGGACTTTATATACTAGTCCAGCAGTAGGTGCCTTCTAGGGCGGAAAATATATTATAATGAATGGACTAAAGCAAAAATAACAACAAGACATTAGGACCTAATGACAAATAAAAGACTTTTAAACTTAACAGTCACATTCCTACAAAAACAAGCAAATAAACTTGTTAATTCAAACATAAGAATTTTAAATACGCACCTTGGTCTCTTGTAGCTCCTTATAAAGTCTTCTTAAGTTTGTTTAGCAATGATGAACAAGGTTGTATCTTTGAAGCCTTGTAAAACTGGAATGAATGAAATTGTCGTAGTCTTTAGTTGTTCATAGTCTCCTTCTTGTAATTGTTTAGTAAGTTCAGCTTCATGGAATCCTCCATCTTCTATGATTGTTATGAGACTCTCGACAGACCTGTTGAACATCTTACTAAGGTTTCTTGTGCCTGATCTTGTTCTTGGAGCTTGTCTCATAATAGGTATATTAATGGGCTCTTCCTCAGCTTCAAGTGAGCTAGTATTGATGTCCTCATCAATTATGCTTCGTTTATAAGCCGTTACTCAATGAGCACCAATAATCAGTTTAGAATGATCACTTTAACAGGCCGATCAACTTGCCATGTCTGCACTAAATCGTCTGTAACTTTTGATTTAGAGGTCAGATTGACATGAATCCAATTCCCACGTTAAACTATCTCAATTTTTTATATTGTGATAAAACTTGCCATGTCTGCACTAAATCGTCCGTAACTTTTGATTTAGAGCTCAAAATGACATGAATATAATGCCCACGTTAAGCTAGCTCAATTTTCTATATTGTGACAAAATGTGAGACATAAATAGATAACACAAAGCATCAATGTAATCCCATATATCCTGTACTGCGTGATGCCATGCATTATGCTTCATTTATAAGCCTTTACTCAATGAGCACCAATTATCAGTTTAGAATGATCACTTTAACTGGCCGATCAACTAGACATATCCGCAGTAAATCATCCGTAACCTATGAATTAGAGCTCACCATGACAAGAATCCAATGCCCACGTTAAGCTAGCTCAATTTTCTATATTGTGACAAAATTTGAGATAGAAATAGATACGACAAAGCGTCCAAGTAATCGAATCGACCCCAAACTGCATGACGTGATTCATTATGCTTCATTTATAAGCATTTACTCAATGAGACCAATGATCAGTTTAGAATGATCATTTTAACTGGTCGATCACCTTGACATGTCCGCACTAAATCGTCCGTAACTTTTGATTGAGAGCTCAAAATGACACAAATCCAATGCCCACGTTAAGGTAGCTCAATTTTCTATATGGTGACAAAATTTGACTCAAAAACAGATACGACAAAGCGTCCATGTAATCCAATCTATCGCGAACTGTGTGATGCCATGCATTAATGCTTCATTTATAAGCATTTACTCAATAAGCACCAATGATCAGTTTAGAATGATCACTTTAGCATGCCGATCAAGTTGACATGTCCGTACTAAATCATCTGTAACTTTTTTAAGAGCTTAGATTGATACGAATCCAATGCCCACGTTAAACTAGATCAATTTTTTATATTGTGATAAATTTTAAGACTAAAATTGCTTCAACAAGTCCTCCAAGTAATAAAATCATTCTAAAACTACGTGATGTCGTGCATTATGTTTCATTTATGATCAGTTTAGAATGATCACTTTAACTGGCCGATCAACTTGACATGTCCGCACTAAATCGTTTGTAACTTTTGATTTAGAGCTCAGAATAACAGGAATCCAATGCCCATGTCAAGCTAGCTCAATTTTCTATATTGTGACAAAATTTGAGACATAAATAGATATGAAAACCGTTCAAGTAATCCAATCTAGCCAAAGCTACGTGATGCTATGCATTATGCTTCATTTATAAGTTTTTACTTTATCATCACCAATGATCAGTTAAGAATGATCATTTTAACATGCCGATCAACTTGACATGTCCGCACTAAATCGGTCGTAACTTACACGAATCCAATGTCCACGTTATGCTAGCTCAATTTTCTATATTGTGAAAATTTTTGAGACATAAATAGATACGACAAAGCGTCTAAGTAATCTAATATATCCAAAACTGTGTGATGTGATGCATTATGCTTCATCTATAAGCATTTCCTCAATGATCACCAATGATCAGATTAGAATGATCACTTAAACTGGCCGATGAACTTGACATGTCCGCACTAAATCGTGCGTAACTTTTCATTTAGAGCTCAGAATGACACGAACCAATGCCCACGTTAAGCTAGCTCAATCTTTTATACTATGACAAACTTTTCGACAGAAGTAGATACGACAAAGCGTCCAAGTTATCCAATCTATCCCAAATTTCATGATGCCATGCTTTATGCTTCATTCATAAGCGTTTACTCAATGACCACCAATGATCACTCATAATGATCACTTTAACTAGGCTATCAACCTGACATGTACGCACTAAATCATCCGTAACTTTTGATTTATAGCTAAGAATAACAGGAATCCAATGCCCATATTAAACTAGCTCAATTTTCTATATTGTGACAAAATTGAGACATAAATATATACTAAAAACCGTTCAAGTAATCCAATATAGCCAAAACTGCATGACGCAATGGGTTATGCTTCAGTTATAAGCGTTTACTTTATGAGCACCAATGATTAGTTAAGAATGATCATTTTAACATGCCGATCAACTTGACATTTCCGCACTAAATCGTCTTTAACTTATGATTTAGAGCTCAGACTAACACGAATCCAATACCTACGTCAAGCTAGCTTAATTTTCTATATTATGACAAAATTCGAGGCATAAATAGATAAGACAAAGTGTCCAAAACTTCCAATCTATCCCGTATAGCCTGATGCTATGCATTATGTTTCATTTATAAATCTTTACACAATGAGCACTAATAATTAGTTAAGAATGATCATTTTAACTTGCTGATCATTTTGACATGTACGCACTAAATCATCTGTAACTTATGATTTAGAGCTTAGAATGACACGAATCCAAAGCCCACGTTAAGCTTGCTCAATTTTCTATATTATGACAAAATCTAATACATAAATAGATACGACAAAGAAGCCAAATATTCCTATCTATCCAGAACTGGGTGATCCCATGTATTATGCTTCATTTATAAGCATTTACTCTATGGGCACCAATGATCAGTTAAGAATGATCATGTTAACTGGCCGATCAACTTGATATGTCTGCACTAAATCGTCCCTAACTTTTGAGTTAGAGCTCAGAATGACACGAATCCAATGCCCATGTTAAGCTGTCTCCATTTTTGATATTTTGATAAATTTAAGACTAAAATTGGTTCAACAAGTCCTTCAAGTAATCGAATCTATCCTAAACTGCGTGATGTCATGCATTATAATTCGTTTATAAGCCTTTACTGCATGAGCCCCAATGATCAGAAAATAATGATCATTTTAACTTGCTGATCAACTTCACATGTCCGGATTAAATCGTCTATAACTTTTGATTTATAGCTCTGAATAACACGAATCCAATGCCCACATTAAGCCAGGTTAATTTTCTATATTTTGAAAAAATTATAGAGAGAAATAGAGAAGAAAAAGCATCAAAGTAATCCAATCTATCCAAAACTGCGTGATTTCATGCATTATGCTTCATTTATTAGCCTTTACTCAATGAGCACCAATGATCAGTTTAGAATGAACACTTTAACTCCTATCAACTTTTCATGTCCGCAATAAATTTTCTTTAACTTAAGATTTAGAGCTCGGAATGACACGAATCCAATGCCCACATTAAGTTGCCTCAATTTTCTATATTGTGATAAAATTTGGGATAGAAATAGATACGACAAAGCATCCAAGTAATCCAATCTATCCCGAAGTGCGTAATGTCATGCATTATGCTTCATTTATAAGCCTTTAATAAATGAGCACCAATGATTAGTTTAGAATGATCACTTTAACTGGCCGATCAAATTGACATATCCGCACTAAATCGTGCGTAACTTTTCATTTAGAGCTCAGAATGACACTAACCAATGCCCACGTTAGGCTAGCTCAATCTTTTATACTGTAACAAAATTTCGACTGAACAAGATACATATAAGCATCCAAGTTATCCAATCTATCCCAAACTGCGTGATGCCATGCTTTATGCTTCATTTATAAGCATTTACTTAATGAGCAACAATGATCACTTCAGAATGATCACTTTAACTAGGCTATCAACTTGACATGTATGCACTAAATCGTACCTAACTTTTTATTTAGAGCTCAGAATAACAGGAATCCAATGCCCATGTTAAGTAGCTCAATTTTCTATATTATGACAAAATTTGAGACATAAATAGATACGAAAATTAGTTCCAGTAATCCAATCTAGCCAAAACTGTGTGACGCCATGGGTTATGCTTCATTTATAAGCGTTTACTTTATTAGCACCAATGATCGGTTAAGAATGATCATTTTGACATGCCGATCAACTTGACATTTCCGCACTAAATCGTCCGTAACTTATGATTTAGAGCTCAGACTGACACGAATCCAATGCCCACATTAAGCTAGCTCAATTTACTACATTATAACAAAATTTGAGACATAAACAGATAATACAAAGCATCCAAGTGATTCAATCTATCCCAGATCGTGATGCAATGCATTATGTTTCATTCATAAGCCATTACTCAATGAGCACCAATAATCGTTAAGAATGTTTATTTTAACTGGCTGATGAACTTGACATATCCGCACAAAATATTCTGTAACTTAAGATTTAGAGCTTAGAATGACACAAATCCAACACCCACGTTAAACTTGCTCAATTTTCTATATTATGACAAAATTTAATACAGAAATAGATACGACAAAGTGTTCAAGTAATCAAAAATATCATGAACTGCATGACATCATGCGTTATGCTTCGTTTATAAGCCTTTACTCTATGAGCCCCAGTAATCAGTAAAGAATGATCATTTTAACTTGCCGATCAACTTCACATGTCCGCATTAAATCGTCCGAAAATTTTGTTTTAGAGCTCAGAATAACACGAATCCAATGCCCACATTAATCTAGCTCAATCATTGGGACTTGTTGAAATCATGGCATCAAACATTGTCGTGTTGTTTTCCCAAAATTATAGACAGAAAGAGAGAGGACCAGGCATCCAAATAATCCAATCTATCCAAAACTGCATGATTTCATGAATTATGCTTCATTTATAAGCATTTACTCTATGGGCACCAATGATCAGTTAAGAATGATCATGTTAACTGGCCGATCAACTTGATATGTCTGCACTAAATCGTCCCTAACTTTTGAGTTAGAGCTCAGAATGACACGAATCCAATGCCCATGTTAAGCTGTCTCCATTTTTGATATTTTGATAAATTTAAGACTAAAATTGGTTCAACAAGTCCTTCAAGTAATCGAATCTATCCTAAACTGCGTGATGTCATGCATTATAATTCGTTTATAAGCCTTTACTGCATGAGCCCCAATGATCAGAAAATAATGATCATTTTAACTTGCTGATCAACTTCACATGTCCGGATTAAATCGTCTATAACTTTTGATTTATAGCTCCGAATAACACGAATCCAATGCCCACATTAAGCCAGGTTAATTTTCTATATTTTGAAAAAATTATAGAGAGAAATAGAGAAGAAAAAGCATCAAAGTAATCCAATCTATCCAAAACTGCGTGATTTCATGCATTATGCTTCATTTATTAGCCTTTACTCAATGAGCACCAATGATCAGTTTAGAATGAACACTTTAACTCCTATCAACTTTTCATGTCCGCAATAAATTTTCTTTAACTTATGATTTAGAGCTCGGAATGACACGAATCCAATGCCCACGTTAAGTTGGCTCAATTTTCTATATTGTGATAAAATTTGGGACAGAAATAGATACGACAAAGCATCCAAGTAATCCAATCTATCCCGAAGTGCGTAATGTCATGCATTATGCTTCATTTATAAGCCTTTAATAAATGAGCACCAATGATTAGTTTAGAATGATCACTTTAACTGGCCGATCAAATTGACATATCCGCACTAAATCGTGCGTAACTTTTCATTTAGAGCTCAGAATGACACTAACCAATGCCCACGTTAGGCTAGCTCAATCTTTTATACTGTAACAAAATTTCGACTGAACAAGATACATATATGCATCCAAGTTATCCAATCTATCCCAAACTGCGTGATGCCATGCTTTATGCTTCATTTATAAGCATTTACTTAATGAGCAACAATGATCAATTCAGAATGATCACTTTAACTAGGCTATCAACTTGACATGTATGCACTAAATCGTACCTAACTTTTTATTTAGAGCTCAGAATAACAGGAATCCAATGCCCATGTTAAGTAGCTCAATTTTCTATATTATGACAAAATTTGAGACATAAATAGATACGAAAATTAGTTCCAGTAATCCAATCTAGCCAAAACTGTGTGACACCATTGGTTATGCTTCATTTATAAGCGTTTACTTTATTAGCACCAATGATCGGTTAAGAATGATCATTTTGACATGCCGATCAACTTGACATGTCCGCACTAAATCGTCCGTAACTTATGATTTAGAGCTCGGACTGACACGAATCCAATGCCCACATTAAGCTAGCTCAATTTACTACATTATAACAAAATTTGAGACATAAACAGATAAGACAAAGCGTCCAAGTGATTCAATCTATCCCAGATCATGATGCAATGCATTATGTTTCATTCATAAGCCATTACTCAATGAGCACCAATAATCGTTAAGAATGTTTATTTTAACTGGCTGATGAACTTGACATATCCGCACTAAATTGTCTGTAACTTAAGATTTAGAGCTTAGAATGACACAAATCCAACACCCACGTTAAACTTGCTCAATTTTCTATATTATGACAAAATTTAATACAGAAATAGATACGACAAAGTGTTCAAGTAATCAAAAATATCATGAACTGCGTGACATCATGCGTTATGCTTCGTTTATAAGCCTTTACTCTATGAGCCCCAGTAATCAGTAAAGAATGATCATTTTAACTTGCCGATCAACTTCACATGTCCGCATTAAATCGTCCGTAACTTTTGATTTAGAGCTCAGAATAACACGAATCCAATGCCCACATTAATCTAGCTCAATTTTCTTTATTTTGACAAAATTATAGACAGAAAGAGAGAGGACCAGGCATCCAAATAATCCAATCTATCCAAAACTGCATGATTTCATGAATTATGCTTCATTTATAAGCCTTTACTCAATGAGCACCAATGATCAGTTTACAATGATCAGTTTAGAATGATCACTTTAACTAGCTGATGAACTTGACATATCCGCACTAAATCATCTGTCACTTATGATTTAGAGCTCAGAATGACACGATTCCAATGCCCACATTAAGCTAGCTCAATTTTGATATATTGTGATAAAATTTGAGACATAAATAGATACGAAAAACCGTTCAAATAATCCAATCTAGCCAAAACTGCTTGATGCTATGCATTATGCTTCATATATAAGCCTTTACTCAATGAGCACCAGTGATTAGTTTAGAATGATCACTTTAACTAGCCGATCAACTTGACATTTCCGCACTAAATCGTGTATAACTTTTTATTTAGAGCTCCGAATGACACGAACCAATGCCCACGTTAGGCTAGGTCAATCTTTTATACTGTGACAAATTTTTCGACTGAACTAGATACGACAAAGCGTCCAAGTTATCCAATCTATCTCAAACTGCATGATGTCATGCTTTATCCGTCATTCATAAGCGTTTACTTATTGAGCACCAATGATCACTTCAGAATGATCACTTTAACTAGGCTATCAAATTGACATGTATGCACTAAATCGTCTGTAACTTTTGATTTAGATCTCAGAATAACAGGAATCCAATGCCCATGTTAAGCTAGCTCAATTTTCTATATTGTGACAAAATTGAGACATAAGTAGATACGAAAAACCATTCAAGTAATCCAATCTAGCCAAAACTGCGTGACGCCATGGGTTATGCTTCATTTATAAGCGTTTACTTTATTAGCACCAATGATTAGTTAAAAATGATCATTTTAACATGCCGATTAACTTGACATGTCCGCACTAAATCGTCCATAACTTATGATTTAGAGCTCAGACTGACACGAATCTAATGCCCACGTTAAGCAAGCTTAATTTTCTATATTATGACAAAATTTGAGACATAAATAGATAAGAGAAAGCATCCAAGTAATCCAATCTATCTCGAACAACGTGATGCCATGCATTTTGTTTCATTGATAAGCCTTTAATCAATGAGCGACAATAATCAGTTAAGAATGATCATTTTAATTGGCTGATCAACTTGACATGTCCGCACTAAATCATCTGTAACTTATGATTTAGAGCTTAGAATGACAGGAATCAAATGCCCATGTTAAGCTTGCTCAATTTTCTCTATTGTGAAAAATTTAATACAAAAATAGATACGACAAAGCATCTAAGTATTCCAATCCATCCAGAACTGGGTGATGCCATGCATTATGATTCATTTATAATCATTTACTCTTTGGGCACCAATGATCAGTTAAGAATGATCATTTTAACTGGCCGATCAATTTGATATGTCCACGCAAAATTGTCCCTTACTTTTGATTTAGAGCTCAGAATGACACGAATCCAATGCCCACGTTAAGCTGGCTCAATTTTTTATATTTTGATAAATTAAAGAATATTATTGGTTCAAAAAGTCCTTCAAGTAATCAAATCTATCCCAAACTGTGTGATGTCATGCATTATGCTTCGTTTATAATCCTTTACTCCATGAGCCCCAATGATCAGTAAAGAATGATCTTTTGAACTTGCAGATCAAATTCACATGTCCGCATTAAAATGTTTTTAACTTTTGATTTATAGCTCAGAATAACACGAATCCAATGCCCACATTAAGCTAGCTCAATTTTCTATATTTTGAAAAAATTATAGAGAGAAATAGAGACGAGAAAGCGTCCAAGTAATCCAATCTATCCAAAACTGCGCTATTTCGTGCAATATGCTTCATTTATAAGCCTTAACTCAATGATCTCCAATGATTCGTTTAGAATGAACACTTTAACTGGCCGATCCACTTGACATTCTCGCACTAAATCGTCTTTAACTTATGATTTAGAGCTTAGAATCACACAAATCCAACGCCCACTTTAAGTTGGCTCAAATTTCTATATTGTGATAAAATTTGGGATAGAAATAGATACGATAAAGCATCCAAGTAATCCAATCTATCCCCAACTGCGTAATGCCATGCATTATCCGTCATTTATAAGCCTTTACTCAATGAGCACCAATGATTAGTTTAGAATGATCATTTTAACTGGCAGATCAACTTGACAAGTCCGCACTAAATCATGCGTTACTTTTGATTTAGAGCTCAGAATGACACGAACCAATGCCCACGTTAGGCTAGATCAATCTTTTATACTGTGACAAAATTTCGATAGAACTAGATACGATAAAGCATCCAAGTTATCCAATCTATCCCAAACAGCGTGATGCCATGCTTTAAGCTTCATTTATAAGCGTTTACTTATTGAGCACCAATGATCACTTTAGAATGATCACTTTAACTAGGCTATCAACTTGACATGTACGCACTAAATTATCCGTAAGTTTTTATTTAGAGCTCAGAATCATAGGAATCCAATGCACATGTTAAGCTAGCTCAATTTTCTATATTCTGACACAATTTGAGAAATATATAGATACGAAAATCCCTTCAAGTAATCCAATCTAGCCAAAACTGCGTGATGCCATGCATTATGCTTCATTTATAAGCGTTTACTTTATTAGCAACAATGATCAGTTAATAATGATCATTTTCACATGCCGATCAACTTGACATATACGCACTAAATCGTCCTTAACTTATGATGTAGAGCTCAGATTGACAGGACTCCAATGTCCACGTTAAGCTAGCTAAATTTTCTATATTATGACAAAATTTGAGACACAAATAGATATGATAAACTGTCCAAGTAATCCAATCTACCCTGAACTTCGTGATGCCATGCATTATGTTTCATTTATAAGCCATTACTCAATGAGCACCAATGATCAGTTAAGAATGTTCATTTTGACTGGATGATCAACTTGACATTTACAAACTACATCGTCAGTAACTTATGATTTAGAGCGTAGAATGACACGAATCGAATGCCCATGTTAAGCTTGCTCAAATTTCTATATTATGAAAAAATGTAATACCAAAATAGATACGAGAAAGCGTTCAAGTAATCAAAAATATCCGCAACTGCGTGATGTCATGCATTATGCTTCGTTTATAAGCCTTTTCTCTATGAGCTCCAATGATCAGTAAAGAATGATCATTTTAACTTGGCGATCAATTTCACATGTCCAAATTAAATCATCTGTAACTTTTAATTTAGAGCTCATAATAACACGAATCCAATGCCCACATTAAGCTAGCTCTATTTTCAATATTTGAAAAAATTATAGACAGAAATAGAGACGACAATGCGTCCAAGTAAACCAATATATCCAAAACTGCGTGATTTCATCCATTATGCTTCATTTATAAGCCTTTACTCAATGAGCACCAATGATTAGTTTAGAATGATCACTTTTACTGGCCGATCAACTTGACATGTCCGCACTTAATCGTCTGTAACTTACGATTTAGAGCTCAGAATGACACGAATCCAATGCTTTGACAAGTCCTCCACGTAATCAAATCTATCCAAAACTACGTGATGTCATGCATTATGCTTCATTTATAAGTGTTTACTCAATGAGCACCAAAGATTAGTTTAGAATGATCATTTTAACTTGCCGATCAACTTGACATGTCCGCACTAAATCGTCCATAACTTTTTAACTTAGAGCTTAGAATGACATGAATCCAATTCCCACATGTCCGCACTTGCCAACCAACTTGACATGTCTACACGAAATCGTTCATAACTTTTGATTTAGAGCTCAGAATGACAGGAATCCAATGCCACCGTTAAGCTAGCTCAATTTTCTATATTGTGACCAAATTTGACACAAAATAGATACAAAAAGCGTTCAAGTAATCCAATCTAGCCAAAACTGAGTGATGCCATGCATTATGCTTCACTTATAAGCCTTTACCCAATGAACACCATGTTCAGTTTAGAATGATCACTTTAACTGGCCGATCAACTTGACATGTCTGCACTAAATCATCCGTAACTCATGATTTATAGCTCAAAATGACACGAATCCAATGCCCACGTTAAACTAACTTAAATTTCTGTATTGTAACAAAATTTGAGATAGAAATAGATTCAAAAAGCGTTCAAGTAATCCAATCTATTCAAAACTGCATGATGCCAAGCCATATAATTCATTTATAAGCCTTTAGCACCAATGGTCAGTCTAAAATGATCACTTTAACTGTCCAATCAACTTGACATGTCCGCACTAAATCGTTCCTAACTTTTGATTTAGAGCTTAGAATGACAAGAATCCAATGCCCACGTTAAACTAGCTCAATTCTCTATGTTGTAACAAAATTTAAGACAGAAATAGATACAGAAAAGCATTCAAGTAATCCAATCTAGCCAAAACTGCATGATCCCATGCACTATGCATCATTTATAAGTCTTTACTCAATCAGCACAAATGATCAGTTTAGAATGATCACTTTAACTAGCCGATCAACTTGACATGTCTGCACTAAATCGTCCCTAACTTTTGATTTAGAGCTCATAATGACACGAATCCAATGCCCACGTTAGGCTAGCTCAATTTTCTATATTGTGACAACATTTGAGGCAGAAATAGATATAAAAAAGCATCCAAGTAATTCAATATATCCCGAACTGCGTTATGTCATGCATTATGCATCATTTATAAGGCTTTACTCAATGAGCACCAATGATTAGTTTAGAATGATCACTTTAAATGGCCGATCAACTTGAAATGATCGCACTAAATCGTCCCTAACTTTTGATTTAGAGCTCAGAATGACACGAATCCAATGCCCACGTTAGGCTAGCTCAATTTTCTATATTGTGACAACATTTTAGGCAGAAATAGATATAAAAAAGCGTCCAAGTAATCCAATATATCCCGAACTGCGTGATGTCATGCATTATGCATCATTTATAAGGCTTTACTCAACGAGCACCAATGATTAGCTTAGAATGATCACTTTAACTTGCCAACCAACTTGACATGTCTACACGAAATCGTTCATAACTTTTGATTTAGAGCTCAGAATGACAGGAATCCAATGCCACCGTTAAGCTAGCTCAATTTTTTATATTGTGACCAAATTTGACACAAAATAGATACAAAAAGCGTTCAAGTAATCCAATCTAGCCAAAACTGAGTGATGCCATGCATTATGCTTCATTTATAAGCCTTTACTAAGTGAACACCATGTCCAGTTTAGAATGATCACTTTAACTGGCCAATCAACTTGACATGTCTGCACTAAATCGTCCGTAAATCATGATTTATAGCTCAAAATGACACGAATCCAATGCCCACGTTAAAATAACTTAAATTTCTGTATTGTGACAAAATTTGAGATAGAAATAGATTCAAAAAGCGTACAAGTAATCCAATCTGATCAAAACTGCATGATGCCATGCGTTATGATTCATTTATTTGCCTTTAGCACCAATGGTCAGTCTAAAATGATCACTTTAACTGGCTAATAAACTTGACATGTCCGCACTAAATCGTCCGTAACTTTTGATTTAGAGCTTAGAATGACAATAATCCAATGCCCACGTTAAACTAGCTCAATTCTCTATGTTGTAACAAAATTTAAGACAGAAATAGATACAGAAAAGCGTTCAAGTAATCCAATCTAGCCAAAACTGCATGATCCCATGCACTATGCATCATTTATAAGCCTTTACTCAATGAGCACAAATGATCAGTTTAGAATGATCACTTTAA
>JAEVFF010000245.1:0-229344 GCA_018901945.1 Pugionium dolabratum | reverse complement strand
GATCAGTTAAGAATGATCATTTTAACTGGCCTTTCAACTTGACATTTTCGCACTTAATCGACTTTAACTGGCCTTTCAACTTGACATTTCCGCACTTAATCGACTGTAACTTATGATTTAGAGCTCATAATGACATGAATCCAATGCCCACGTTAAGCTAGCTTCATTTTCTATATTGTGACAAAATTTGAGACAGAAATCGATACAAAAAGCATTCAAGTAATCCAATCTATGCAAAACTGCATGATGCAATGCATTATGCTTCATTTATAAGCCTTTACTCAATGAACACAAATGATCAGTTTAGAATGATCACTTTAACTGGCCGATCAACTTGACATGTCCGCACTAAATCGTCTGTAACTTATGATTTAGAGCTCATAAATGACACGAATCCAATGCCCACGTTAAACCAGCTCAATTTTCTATATTGTGACAAAATTTGAGACAGAAATAGATACAAAAAGCATTCAAGTAATCCAATACAACCAAAACTACATGATGCCATACATTATGCTTCATTTATAAGCCTTTACTCAATGAACACATATTATCAGTTTAGAATGATCACTTTAACTGGCCGATCAACTTGACATGTCCGCACTAAATCATCCGTAACTTATTATTTAGAGCTCATAATGACACGAATCCAATGCCCATGAAAAGTTAGCTCAGTTTTCTATATTGTGACAAAATTTGAGACAAAAATATATACGAAAAATCGTTCAAGTAATCCAATATAACCAAAACTGTGTGATTCTATGCATTATACTTCATTTCTAAGCATGTAATCAATGGGAACCAATGATCAGTTTAGAATGATCACTTTAACTGGACGATCAACTTGACATGTCCACACCAAATCATCCCTAACTTTTGATTTAGAACTTAGAATGACACAAATCCAATGCCTATGTTAAACTAGCTCAATTTTCTAAATTTTGACAAAATTTGAGACAAAAAATAGATACGAAAAAGAGTTCAAGTAATCCAATCTAACCAAACCTGCGTGATGCCATACATTATGCTTCATTTCTATGCCTTTACTCTATGAGCACCAATGATCAGTTTAGAATGATCACTTTAACTGGCAGAGCAACTTGACATGTCCGCACCAAATCATCCCTAACCTTTGATTTAGAGTTCATAATAACACAAATCCAGCATACGTTAAGCAAGCTCAATTTTCTAAATTGTGACAAAATTTCAGACAAAATGAGATAAGAAAAAGCGTTCAAGTGATCCAATATAACCAAAATTGCGTGATGCCATGCATTATGCTTCATTTCTAAGCCTTTACTCAATGCGAACTAATTATCAGTTTAGAATGATCACTTTAAATGGCCGTTCAACTTGATATTGCCGCACTAAATCATATTTAAATTTTGATTTAGAGTTCAAAATGACACGAATCCATTGCATTCGGTAAGCTAACTCAATTTTCTAAATTGTGACAAAATTTGAGGCGAAAATCGATACGAAAAAGCGTTCAAGTAATCCAATCTAAGCAAATCTGCGTGATGCCATGCATAATGCTTCATTTCTAAGCCTTAAATCAATGGGAAGCAATGATCACTTTAGAATGCTCACTTTAACTGGGCAATCAACTTGAGATATCCGCAGTAAATCATCCCTACATTTTGATTTAGAGCTCATAATGACATGAATCCAATGCATACGTTAAGCTAGCTCAATTTTCTATTTTGTGAGAAAAAATTTGAGATAAAAATATACATCAAGTAATCCAATCTAACCAAAATTGTGTGATGCCATGCATTATCCTTCATTTCTAACCCTTTACTCAGTGAGCACCAATGATCAGTTTAGAATGATCACTTTAACATGCAGATCAACTTGACATGTCCACACCGAATCATCTCTAACTTTTGATTTAAAGCTCAGAATTACACGAATTCAATGCCTACGTGAAGCTAGCTCAATTTTCTATATTGCAACAACATATGAGACAAAAATATATACGAAAAAGCGTTCAAGTAATACAATCTAACCAAAACAGCGTGATGCCATGCATTATGTTTCATTTATAAGCTTTTACTCAATGAGCACTAATGATCAGTTTAAAATGATCACTTTAACTGGCCGATCAACTTGACATGTCCGCACCAAATCGTCGCTAACTTTTGATTTAGAGCTCAAAATGACACGAATCCAAAGTATACGTTAAGCTAGATCAATTTTCTATATCGTGAGAAAAATTTGAGACAAAAAGATATACGAAAAAGCCTTCAAGTAATCCAATATAACCAAAAATGCGTGATGCCATGCATTGTGCTTCATTTCTAAGCCTTTACTCAATGAGAACCAATGATCAGTTTAGAATGATCACTTTAACTAGCCGATTAACTTGAATGTACACACTAAATCATCCCTAACTTTTGATTTAGAGCTTAGAATGACACGAATCCAATGCCTACGTTAAGCTAGCTCAATTTTCTAAATTGTAGCAAATTTGAGACAAAAATAGATATGAAAAAGCGTTCAAGTAATCCAATCTAACCAAAACTTCGTGATCCCATGCATTATGTTTCATTTCTAAGCCTTTACTCAATGACCACCATTGATTAGTTTAGAATGATCACTTTAAGTGGCCGTTCAACTTGACATGTACGCACCATATCATCCCTAACTTTTGATTTAGAGCTTAGAATGACACGAATCCAATTCCTACTTAAGCTAGCTCAATTTTTTATATTGTGAGAAAATTTGAGAAAGAAATATGTATAACAAATCATTCAAGTAATCCAATCTAACCAAAATTGCGTGATGCCATGTATTATGCTTCGTTTATAAGCCTTTACTCGATGAGCACAAATGATCATTTAAGAATGATCATTTTAACTGGCCGATCAACTTGATATGTCCGCACTAAATCGTCCGTAACTTATGATTCATAGCTCAGAATGACACGAATCTAATGCCCACGTTAAGCTAGCTCAATTTTCAATATTGTTACAAAATGTGACACAGAAATAGACACAAAAAAGCGTTCAAGTAATCCAATCTATGCAAAACTACATGATGCCATACGTTATGCTTCATTTATAACCCTTTACTCAATGAACACATATTATCAGTTTAGAATGATCACTTTAACTGGCCGATCAACTTGACATGTCCGCACTAAATCATCCGTAACTTATTATTTAGAGCTCATAATGACACGAATCCAATGCCCATGAAAAGTTAGCTCAATTTTCTATATTGTGACAAAATTTAAAACAAAAATAGATACGGAAAAGCGTTCAACTAATCCAATATAACAAAAACTACGTGATGCCTTGCATTATGCTTTATTTCTAAGCCTTTAATCAATGGGAACCAATGATCAGTTTTGAATGATCACTTTAACTGGCCGATCAACTTGACATATCCGCACCAAATCATCCCTAACTTTTTATTTAGAACTTAGAATAACACAAATCCAATGCCTATGTTAAACTAGCTCAATTTTCTAAATTTTGACAAAATTTGAGACAAAAAAATAGATACGAAAAAGTGTTCAAGTAATCCAATCTAACAAAAATGCATGATGTCATACATTATGCTTCATTTCTATGCCTTTACTCAAAAAGCACCAATGATCAGTTTAGAATGATCACTTTAACTGGCCGATCAACTTGACATGTCCGCACCAAATCATCCATAACTTTGGATTTTGAGCTCCGAACGACAGAAATCCAGTGCCTACGTTAAACTAGCTCAATTTTCTATATTCTAACAAAATTTTAGACAAAAATAGATACAGAAGAGCATTCAAGTAATTAAATCTACACAAAACTACATGATTCCATGCATTATGCTTCATTTATAAGCCTTTACTCAATGAGCACAAATGATTAGTTTAGAATGATCACTTTAACTACGCAATCAACTTGACATGTCCGCACTAAATCGTCTGTAACTTTTGATTTAGAACTCAGAATAACACGAATCCAATGCCCATGTTAAGCTAGCTCAATTTTCTATATTGTGACAAAACTTGAGACAAAAATATATACGAAAAAGCATTCAAGTAATCCAATTTAACCAAAACTGCGTGATGCCATGGATTATGCTTCATTTCTAATCCTTTACTGAATGAGCACCAATGATCAGTTTAAAATGATCACTTTAACTGCCCGATCAACTTGACATGTCTGCACTAAATCATCACTAACTTTTGATTTAGAGCTCCGGATGACATGAATCCAATGCCTACGTTCAGCTAGCTCAATTTTATATATTGTGACAAAAATAGATATAAAAAAGCGTTCAAGTAATCCATTATAACCAAAATTGCGTGATGCCATGCGTTATGCTTCATTTATAAGTTTTTACTCAATGAGCACCAATGATCCGTTCGGAATGATCACTTTAACTTGCCGATTAACTTGACATGTCCGCTCTAAATCGTCCGTAACTTATGATTTAGAGCTCAGAATGATGCAAATACAATGCCCACATTAATCTAGCTCAATTTTCTATATTGTGTCCAATTTTGAGACAGAAATAGATACGACAAAGCGTCCAAATAATCCAATCTTTCTGAACTATGTGATGTCATGCATTAGGCTTCATTTATAAGCTTTTACTCAATGAGCACCAATGATCAGCTTAGAATGATCACTTTAACTGGTCGATCAACTTGACATGTCCGCACTACATCTTCCCTAACTTTTGATTTAGAGCTCAGAATGACACGAATCCAATGCCAACGAAGCTAGCTCAATTTTTTCTATTGTGACAAAAATTGAAACTGAAATAGATATAAAAAGCGTTCAAGTACTCCAATCTACTAAAACTGCGTGATGTCATGCATTATGCTTCATTTATAATCCTTTACACAATGACCGCCAATGATCAGTTTAGAATGATCATTTTACCAATCCGATCAACTTGACATTTCCGCCCTAAATCGTGTGTTACTTATGAGTTAGAGCTCAGAATGAAACGAATCCAATTCCCACGTTAAGCTAGCTCCATTTTCTATATTGTGACAAAATTTGGGCAAAAATAGATACGTTAAAGCATCCAAGTAATCCAATCTATCTCGAACTGTGTGATGTCATGCATGCATTATGCATCATTTATCAGCATTTACTCAATGAGCACCAATGATCAGTTTAGAATGATCACTTTAACTGGACGATCAACTTGACATGTCTGCACTAAATCGTCCGTAACTTTTGATTTAGAGCTCAGAATGACACGAATCCAATGCCAACGTTAAGCTAGTTCAATTTTCTATATTGTCACAAAATTTGAGACCAAAATAGCTACGACAAAGCATCGATGTACTCCAATCTATCCCAAACTGTGTGATGCCATGCCTTATGCTTCATTTATATGCCTTTAATCATTGAGCACCAATGATCAGTTAAAAATGATCACATTAACTGGCCGATCAACTTGACAATTATGCAACAAATCGTTTGTAACTTCTGAGTTAGAACTTAGAATGATACGAATCATGTGCCCACGTTAACCTAGCTCAATTTTCTATATTGTGACAAAATTTTAGGCAGAAATAGATATGACAAATTGTCCTAGTAATCCATTATATCCCGAGCTGCGTGATGTCGTGCATTATGCATCATTTATAGCCTTTACTCAATGAGCATCATTGATCACTTTAGAATGATCACTTTAATTGGCCAATCAACTTGACATTTCCTCACTAAATCGTCCGCAATTTTTTTTATTTAGAACGCAGAATGACATGAATCCAATGCCCACGTTAAGCTAGCTCAATTTTCTATATTGTGACAAAATTTGAGACCGAAAGAGAGACGACAAAGCGTCCAAGTAATCCAATCTATCCAAACTACTTGCTGCCATGCTTTATGCTTCATTTATAAGTTTTTACTCAATGAGCACCAATGATCAGTTTAGAATGATTATTTTAACTGGTCGATCAACTAACAATATCGTTTGTAACTTTTGATTTAGAGCTCCGAAACACACGAATCCAATGCCCATGTTAAGCTAGCTAAATTTTCTATTGTGTAACAAAATTTGAGACATAAATAGATACGACAAAGCATCCAAGTAATCCAATCCATCAAAAACTGCACGATGCCATGCATTATTTTTCATTTATAAGCTTTTACTAAATGAGCACCAATGATCAGTTGAGAATGATCACTTTAACTGGCCGATCAACTTGACATGTATGCACTAAATTGTTCGTAACCTATGAGTTAGAGCTCAGAATGATACGAATCCAATGCCCATATTAAACTAGATTAATTTTTTATATTGTGACAAAATTTGTGACCAAAATAGATATGACAAAGCGTCCATGTAATCCAATCTATCCCGAACTTCATGATGCTATGTATTATGCTTCATTTATAAGCCTTTACTCAATGAGCACCAATGATCAGTTAAGAGTGATCACTTTAACTGGCCGATCAACTTGACATGTCTGCTCTAAATCGTTCGTAACTTATGAGTTAGAGTTTAGAATGATTCGAATCATGTGCCGACGTTAAGGTAGCTCAATTTTCTATATTGTGACAAAATTTGAGACAGAAATAAATACGCTAAAGCGTCCAATTAATTCAATATATCCCAATATGCGTGATGTCATGCATTATCCATCATTTATAAGCATTTACTGAATGAGCACCAATGATCAGTTTAGAATGATCATGTTTACTGGCCGATCAAGTTGAGATGTCCGCACTAAATCGTCCGTATCTTTTGATGTAGAGCTCACAATGACACGAATCCAATGCCCACGTTAAGCTAGCTTAATTTTCTATATTGTGACAAAATTTGAGATAAAAATAGATACGAGAAAGCATCCATGTAATCCATTCTATCCCAAACTTCGTGATGCCATGCATTATGCTTCATTTATAAGCCTTTACTCAATGAGCACCAATGATCAGTTAAACATGATCACTTTAACAGGCTGATCAACTTGACATATCCGCACTAAATCGTCCAAACTTTTTATTTAGAGGTCTGACTGGCACGAATCCAGTGCCCACGTTAGACTAGCTCAATTTTTATATTGTGACAAAATTTGAGACAGAAATAGTTAGGACAAAGTGTCCATGTAATCCAATCTATCCCAAACTTCGTGATGCCATGCATTATGCTTCATTTATAAGCTTTGCTCTATGAGCACTAATGATCAGTTAAGAATGATCACTTTAACGGGCCGATCAACTTGACATGTCCGCACTAAATCGTCCGAACTTTTGATTTATAGGTCCGAGTGGCATGAATCCAATGTCAACGTTAAAATAGCTCAAGTTTCTATATTGTAAAAACAATTGAGACAGAAATTGATACGACAAAGCGTCCAAGTAATCCAATCTATACTGAACTGGATGATGCCATGCAATATGAATCAGTTATAAGCCTTTACTCAATGAGCACCAATGACTAGTTTAGAATGATAAATTTAACTCGCCGATCAACTTGACACGTTTGCACTAAATCATCCGTAAGTATTGATTTAGAGCTTAGAATGACACGAATCAAATTCCCATGTTAAGCTAGATCAATTTTTTATATTGTACATAAATTTGAGACATAACTAAATACGACAAAGCATCCAAGTAATCCAATCTATCTTAGACTGTGTGATGCCATAATTTATGCTTCATTTATAAGCGTTTACTTAATGAGCACCAATGATCAGTTCACTTTTACTGGCCGATCAACTTGATATGTCCGCTCTGAATCATCCGTAACTTATTATTTAGTGATCAGAACGACACGGATCCAATGCCTACGTTAACCTAGTTCAATTTTCTATATTGTGACAAAATTTGGGACAAAAATAGGTACGAAAAAGCCTCCAATTAATCCAATCTAGCAAAAACTGCATGATGCCATGGATTATGCTTCATTTAAAAACCTTTACTCAATGAGCACTAATGATCAGTTTAAAATGATCACTTTAACAGGCTGATCAACTTGACATGTACGGACTAAATCGTTTGTAACTTTTGATTTAGACCTCAGAATGATACAAATCCAATGCCCACGTTAAGCTAGCTCAATTTTCTATATTGTTACAAAATTTGAGACAAAAATAGATACGAAAGAGCATGCAAGTAATCCAATCTAGCCGAAACTGCGTGATGCCATGCATTATGTTTCATTTATAAGACTTTACTCAATGAGAACCAATGATCAGTTTAGAATGATAACTTTAATTGGCCAACAAACTTGCCATGTCCACACTAAATCGTCCGTAACTTTTGATTTAGAGGTTAGAATGACACGAATCCAACGTCCACGTTAACGTAGATAAATTTTTTATATTGTGACAAAATTTGAGAAAGAACTAGATAAGACAAAGCTTCCAAGTAATCCAATCTATCTCGAACCGTGTGATGCCATGCATTATGCTTCATTTATAAGCCTTTACAAAATGAGCACAAATGATCAGTTAAGAAAGATCACTTTAACTGGCCGATCAACTTGACATGACCGCACTAAATCGTCCGTAACATTTGATTTTTGAGCTCAGAATGACACAACTCACATGTCCATGTTAAGCTAGCTCAATTTTTTTATATTGTGTCAAATTTTGACAAAGAACTAGATACGACAAAGCGTACAAGTCATCCAATCTATCCCAAACTGCGTGATGCCATGCTTTATGTTTCATTTATAAGCGTTTACTTAATGAGCACCAATGAACAGTTTAGAATGATCACCTTAAATGGCCGATCAACTTGACATATCCGCACTAAATCGTATGTAACTTATGATTTAGAGCTCCGAATGACACGAATCCAATGTCCACATTAAGCTAGCTCAATTTGCTATATTGTGACAAAATTTGAGACAGAAATAGATATGACAAAGCGTCCAAGAAATCCAATATATCTCAAACTGTATGATGCCACGCATTATGCTTTATTTATTACGATTTACTCAATGAGCAGCAATGATCAGTTAAGAAAGATCATTTTAACTAGTCGATCAACTTGATATGTCCGTATTAAATCGTCCGTAACTTTGGATTTAGAGCTCAGAATGACACGAATCCAATGCCCATGTTAGGCTTGCTCAATTTTTAATATTGAGACAAAATTTGAGATGGAATAAAATACGACAAAGCATCCAAGTAATCCAATCTATTCCGAACTGCGTGATACCATGCTTTATGCTTCATTTATAAGCATTTACTTAATGAGCATCAATGAACAATTTAGAATGATCACCTTATCTGGTCGATCAACTTGATATGTCCGCACTAAATCGTCCGTAACTTATGATTTAGAGTCCCGAATGATACGAATCCAATACCCACGTTAAGCTAGCTCATATTGCTATATCGTGACAAAATTTGAGACAAAAATAGATACGACAAATATTCCAAGTAATCCAATCTATCCCAAACTGCATGATGCCACACATCATGCTTCATTTATAAGCATTTACTCAAAGAGCATCAATGATCAGAAGAATGATCACTGTAACTGGCCGATCAACTTGACATGTCCGCATTAAATCGTCCGTAACTTTTTAGTTGGACCTCAGAATCACACAAATCCAATGCCAGAAATAGATACAACAAAACGTCTAAGCAATCCAATGTATGCAAACCTGTGTGATGCCATGCATTATGCTTCATTTATAAGCGCTTACTCAATGAGCACCAACAATCATTGAAGAATGATCACTTTAACTTGCCGATGAACTTGACATGTCCGCACTAAATCATCTTTAACTTTTGATTTAGAGCTCAGAGTGACACGAATCCAATGCGCACGTTAAGCTAGCTCAATTTTCTATATTTTTACAAATTTTGAGACAGAAATAGATAGAACAAAGCGTCCAAGTAATCCAATGTATCAAAAATTGTGTGATGCCATGCATTATGCTTCATTTATAAGCCTTTACTCAATGAGAACCAACGATCAGTTCTGAATGATCACTTTAACCGATCAACTTGACATGTCCGCACTAAATCATCCGTAACTTTTGGTTTAGAGCTAAGAATTACACGAATCCCATGCCCACGTTAAGCTCGATCAATTTTCGATATTTTTTGCAAAATTTGAGACAGAAACACATACGAGAAAGTGTCCAAGTAATCCAATGTATCCAAAGTTGTGTAATGCCATGCGTTATGCTTTATTTATAAGCTCTTACTCAATGAGCACCAACGATCAGTTCAGAATGAGCACTTTAATTGGCCAATCAACTTGACATGTCCACACTAAATCGTACGTAACTTTTCATTCAGTGCTCATAATGACACCAATCCAATGCTCACCTTAAGCTAGCTCAATTTTCTTCATTGTGACAAAATTTGAGACAGACCTAGATAAGAAAAAGCATCCAAGTAATATAATCCATCCCAAACTGCGTGATGCAATGCATTTTTGTTCATTTATAAGCTTTTAATGAATGACCACCAATGATCGGTTTAAAATGATCATTTTAACTGGCAGAGCAACTTGACATGTATGCACTAAGTCATCCAGAACTTTTGATTTATAGCTCAAAATGACACGAATCCAATACCCACGTTAAACTAGTTCAATTTAGAAAGAACCAGATACAAAAAATCATCCAAATAATCCAATTTATCCCTAACAGCGTGATGTCATGCATTATGTTCCATCTATAAACCTTTACTCAATGAGCACCAGTAATCAGTATAGAATGATCACTTTAGCTGGCCGATCAACTTGACATGTCAACACTAAATCGTCCATAACTTTTGATTTTGAGCTCACAATGACACGAATTCAATGCCCACGTTAAGCTAGCTCAATTTTCTATATAGTTACAAAATTTGAGACAGAACCAAATACGACAAAGTGTCCAAATAATCCAATCTATCCTTAACTGCGTGATACCATGAATTATGCTTCATTTATAAGCCTTTACTCAATGAGCACCAATGATCAGTGTAGAATGATCATATTAACTGGCTGATCAACTTGACATGTCCACACTAAATCGTCCTTAACTTTTGATTTAGAGCTCAAAATGACATGAATCCAATGCCCACGTTAAGGTTGCTAAAGTTTCTTTATTTTGACATAATTTGTGACAGAAATATAGACGACAAAGCGTCCAAGTAATCCAATATACCCTAAGATGCGTGATGCCATTCTTTATGCATTATTTAGAAGCCTTTCCTTAATGAGCACCAATGATCAGTTTAGAATGATCACTTTAACAGGCCGATCAACTTGACATGTCCACACAAAATCATCCGTAACTTTTGATTTAGAGCACAGAATGACACGAATCCAATGCCCACGTTCAGCTAGCTCATTTTTCTATATTTTGAAAAAAATTTGAGATAGAAATGGAGGCGACAAAGCGTCCAAGTAATCCAATCTATCCAAACTGCTTGATGCCATGCTTTATGCTTCATTTACAAGCCTCTATTTAATGAGCACCAATGATCAGATTAGAATGGTCACTTTAACTGGCTGACCCACTTGACATGTCCGCACTAACTCGTCCGTAACTTTTGATATCAATGATCATTTTAACTAGCCGATCAACTTGATATGTTCGCACTAAATCATCGTTAACTTTTTATTTAGAGCTCAGAATGATGCGAATCCAATGTCCACGTTAAACTAGCTCAGTTTTCTATATTTCGACAAAATTTGAGACAAAAATAGATACAACAAAGCATCCAAGAAATCCAATGTATCCAAAGCTGTGTGATGCCATACATTATGTTTCATTTATAATCGTTTACTCTATGAGCACCAGCAATCATTTCAGAATGATCACTTTAACTTGCCGATGAACTTGACATGTCCACACTAAATCGTATTTAACTTTTGATTTAGAGCACAGAATGACACGAATCCAATGCCCATGTTAAGCTAGCTAAATTTTCTATACTTTTACAAATTTTGAGACAGAAATAGATACGACGAAGCATCGAAGTAATCCAATGTATCCAAAACTGTGTGATGCCATGCATTATGCCTCATTTATAAGCCTTCACACAATGAGCACCAACGATCAGTTCTGAATGATCACTTTAACTGGCCAATCAACTTGACATCTCCTCACTAAATCATCCGAAACTTTTGATTTAGAGCTAAAAATGACAAGAATCCAATGCCCACATTAAGCTCGATCAATTTTTGATATTTTGCAAAATTTGAGACAGAAATACATACGACAAAGTGTCCAAGTAATCCAATGTATCCAAAACTGTGTAATGCCATGCATTATGCTTCATTTATAACTCAATGAGCACCAACAATCAGTTCAAAATGAGCACTTTAATTGGCCAATCAATTTGACATGTCCGCACTAAATCGTCTGTAACTTTTCATTTAGTGCTCATAATGACACCAATCCAATGCCCACGTTAAGCTAGGTCAATTTTCTACATTGTAACAAAATTTGAGACATAACTAGATAAGACAAAGCATCCAAGTAATCTAATCCATCCCAAACTGCATATGCCATGCATTATTTTTCATTTATAAGCTTTTTACTTAATGAGCACCAATGATCAGTTTAAAATGATCATTTTAACTGGCCGATCAACTTGACATGTCTACACTAAATCCTCCAGAACTTTTGATTTATAGCTCATAATGACATGAATCCAATACCCACGTTAAACTACTTCAATTTAGAAAGAACCAGATACAAAAAAGCATCCAAATAATCCCTAACAGTGTGTGCCATGCATTATTCTTCATTTATAAACCTTTACACAATGAGCACCAATAATCGTTTAGAATGATCACTTTAACTGGCCGATCAACTTGACATGTCCACACTAAATCGTCTGTAACTTTTGGTTTAGAGCTCGGAAACACACGAATCCAATGCCCATGTTAAGCTAGCTCAATATTCTATGTTTTGATAATATTTGAGAAAGAAATAGAGTTAACAAAGCGTTCAAGTAATCCAATCTATCCAAAACTGTGTGATACCATGGATTTTGCTTCATTTATAAGCCTTTACTCAATGAGCACTAATGATCAGTTTAGAAAAATCATATTAACTGGCCGGTCAACTTGACATGTCCGCACTAAATCATCCTTAACTTTTGATTTTGAGCTCAGAAGGACACGAATCAAATGCCCAGATTAAGCTAGCTCAATTTTCTATATTGTTACAAAATTTGAGACAGTACTAGATATGAGAACGCGTCCAAATAATCCAATCTATCCCAAACTGCGTAATTCCATGCATTATGCTTCATTTATAAGCCTTTACTCAATGAGCACCAATGATCAGTTTAGAATGATCATATTAACAGGCCAATCAACTTGATATGTTCGCACTAAATCGTCCGTAACTTTTTGTTTAGAGCCGAGAAACACACGAATTTAATGCCCATGTTAAGCTAGCTTAATTTTCTATATTTTAATAAAATCTGAGACAAAAATAGAGACGACAAAGCATCCAAGTAATCCAATCTATCCCAAACTGCGTGATGCCATGACTTATGCTTCATTTATAAGCATTTACTTAATGAGCACATTTGATTAGTTTAGAATGATCATTTTAATTGGCCGATCAAGTTGACATGTCCGCACTAAATCGTCCGTAACTTATGATTTAAAGCCGTAATGACATGAATCCCATGCCCACCTTAAGCTAGCACTAAATTGTCCGTAACATGTGATTTAGAGCTCCGAATGAAACGAATCCAATGCCCACGTTAAAATAGCTCAATTTTCTATATTTTTGAAAAATTTGAGACAGAAATAGACACAAAAAAGCGTCCATGTAATCCAATATATCCAAAACTGCGTGATTCCATGCATAATGCTTCATTTATAAGTCTTTACTTAATCAGCATTAATGATCAGTTTAGAATGATCACTTTAACTGGCCGATTAACTTGACATCTCCACACTAAATCGTTCCTAACTTTTGATTTAGAGCTCAGAATTACATGAATCAAATGCGCACTAATGAGCACCAATGATCAGTTTAGAATAACCCCTTTAACTCGCATAACAACTAGACATGTCCGCACTAAATCGTTCCCAACTTTAGATTTTGAGCTTTGAATGACACGAATCCAATGCCCACATTAATCTAGCTAAATTTTCTATATTTTGACAAAATTTGAGACTGATATAGATACGACAAAGCGTTCACATAATCCAATCTATCCCGAATAGCGTGATGCCATGCATTATGCTTCAGTTATAAGCCTTTACTCAATGAGGACCATAGATCAGTTTAGAATGATCACTTCAACTGGCCGATCAACTTGACATGTCCGAGTTAAATCGTCCGTAACTTATGATTTAGAGCTCAAACTGACACAAATCCAATGCCCACGTTAAACTAGCTCAATTTTCAATATTGTGACAAAATTTGAGAAAGAAATAGATATGAAAAGATCTTCAAGTAATCCAATCTAGCCAAGACTGCATGATGCCATTCATTATGTTTCATTTATAAGCCTTTACTAAATGAGCACCAATGATTTGCTTAGAATGATCACTTTAATAGACCGATCAACTTAACATGTCCGCACTATCTCGTCCGTAACTTTTGATTTAGAGCTTAGAATAACACGAATCCAATGCCCATGTTACGTTAGTTAAATTTTCTCTATTATGACCAAATATGAGAAAGAAATAGATACGAAAACGCGTTTAAGTAATCCAATATACCCAAAATTGCATGATGCCTCCATGCATTATGTTTCATTTATAAGCCTTTACTCAATGACCACCAATGATCAGTTCAGAATGATCAATTTAAATGAGCGATCAACTTGACATGTCAGCACAAAATTGTCCATAACTTTTGATTTATAGCTCATAATGACACGAATCCAATGCCCACATTAAGCTAGCTCAATTTTCTGTATTGTGACAAAATTTGAGAAAGAAACAGATTCAAAAGAGCGTTCAAGTAATCCAAGCTAGCCAAAACTGTTTGATGCAATGAAGTTTGCTTCATTTATAAGCATTCGTCCACAACTTTTGATTTATAGCTCATAATGACACAAATCTATCCCGAACTGTGTGATGTCATGCATTATGCTTCATTTATAAGCCTTTACTCAATGAGCACCAGTGATCAGTTTAGAATGATCACTTTAATTGGCCGATGAACATGACATGCCGCACTAAATCATCCGCCACTTTTAATTTAGAGCTCAGAATGACACAAATCCAATGCCCACGTTAAGCTAGATAAATTTTCTATATTGTGGTAAAATTTTAGACGGAAATAGATACGAAAAATCGTTCCAGTAATCCAATATAGCCAAAACTGCGTGATGCCATGCATTATACTTGATTTATAAGCCTTTACTCAATTAGCACGAATGGTCAGTTTAGAATGATCAATTTAACTGGGCGATCATCTTGACATGTCTGCACTAAATTGTCCATATTTTTTTATTTATAGCTCACAATGACACGAATCCAATGCCCTTGTTAAGCTAGCTCAATTTTCTATATCGTGAGAAAATTTTGAGACAAAAAGTAATCCAATCTATCTAAAACTGCGTGATGCCATGCATTATGCTTCATTTCAAAGCCTTTACTAAATGAGCACCAATGATCAGTTTAGAATGATCACTTTAACTGGTCGATCAACTTGACATGTCCGCACTAAATCATCACTAACTTTTGATTTAGAGCTCCGAATGATACAAATCCAATGCCTGCGTTAAGCTAGCTCAATTTTCTATATTCTGAGAAAAATACATTTAAAAAACGCGTTCAAGTAATCGAATATAACCAAAACTGTGTGATACCATGCATTATGTTTCATTTATAAGCCTTTACTCAATGTGCACCAATGATCAGTTAAGAATGATGACTTTAACTGGCCGATCAACTTGACATGTCCACCCAAAATCGTCCGTAACTTATGATTTAGAGCTCATAATAACACGAATCCAATTCCCACCTTAAGCTAGCTCAATTTTCTATATTGTGAATAAATTTGAGACAGAAATAGATACGAAAAAGCGTTCAAGTAATCCAATCTATGCAAAACTGCGTGATGCCATGCATTATACTTCATTTTTAAGCCTTACTCAATGGGAACCAATGACCAGTATGGAATGATCACTTTAACTGGCTGATCAACTTGACATATCCGCACTAAAGCATCCTTAAGTTTTGATTTAGAGCTCAGAATGACACGAATCCAATGCCTATGTTAAGCTAGCTCAATCTTCTATATTGTGACAAAATTTGAGACAAAAATATATACGAAAAAGCGTTCAAGTAATCCAATCTAACCAAAACTGCGTGATGTCATGCATTATTCTTCACTTCTAAGCCTTTACTCAATGAGCACCAATGATCAGTTTAGAACGATCACTTTAACTGGCCAATCAACTTGACATGTATCCACTAAATCATCACTAACTTTTGATTTAGAGCTCCGAATGACACGAATCCAATGCCTACGTTAAGCTAGCTCAATTTCAATATTGTGATAGAAATAGATATAAAAAAGCGTTCAAGTAATCGAATATAACCAAAACTGTGTGATGCCATGCATTATGCTTCATTTATAAGCCTTTACTCAATGAGCCCCAATTATCAGTTAAGCATTATCACTTTAACTGGCTCAATTTTCTATATTGTGACAAAATTTGAGACAAAGATAGATACGAAAAAGCGTTCAAGTAATCCAATATAACCAAAAATGCGTGATGCCATGCATTGTGCTTTATTTCTAAGCCTTTACTCAATGAGAACCAATGATCAGTTTAGAATGATCACTTTAACTGGCTGATCAACTTGAATGTACGCACTAAATCATCCCTAACTTTTGATTTAGAGCTTAGAATGACATGAATCCAATGCCTACGTTAAGCTAGCTCAATTTTCTAAAATGTAACAAAATTTGAGACGAAAATAGATACGAAAAAGCATTCGAGTAATCCAATCTTACCAAACTTTCGTGATGCCATGCATTATGCTTCATTTCTAAGCCTTTACTCAATGACCACCAATGATTAGTTTAGAATGATCACTTTAAGTGGCCGATCAACTTGACATGCACGCACCATATCATCCCTAACTTTTGATTCAGAGCTCAGAATGACACGAATCCAATTCCTAGTTAAGCTAGCTCAATTTTCTATATTAAGACAAAATTTTAGAAAGAAATATGTATAACAAATCATTCAAGTAATCCAATCTAACCAAAACTGCGTGATGCCATGCATTATGCTTCATTTATAAGCCTTTACTCAATGACCACCAATGATCATTTAAAAATGACCACTTTAACTGGCCGATCAATTTGACATATCAGCACTAAATCATCTGTAACTTATGATTTATAGCTCAAAATGACAAGAATCCAATGCCCACGTTAAGCTAGCTCAATTTTCTATATTGTTACAAACTGTAACACAGAAATAGATACAAAAAGCGTTCAAGTAATCAAGTCCATGCAGAACTGCATGATGCCATGCATTACGCTTCATTTATAAGCCTTTACTCAATGAACACATATTATCAGTTTAGAATGATCACTTTAACTGGCCGATCAACTTGACATGTCCGCACTAAATCATCCGTAACTTATGATTTAGAGCTCATAATGACACGAATCCAATGCCCGTGAAAAGTTAGCTCAATTCTTTATATTGTGACAAAATTTGAAACAAAAATAGAAACGAAAAAGCGTCAACTCATCCAATATAACCGAAACTGCGTGATGCCACCATGCATTATGTTTCATTTATAAGCCTTTACTCAATGAGCACCAATGATCAGTTTAGAATGATCACTTTAACTGGCCGCTCAACTTGACATGTCCGCACCAAATCATCGCTAACTTTTGATTTAGAGCTCAAAATGACGCGAATCCAAAGCATACGTTATGCTAGCTCAATTTTCTATATCGTGAGAAAAATTTGAGACAAAAAGATATACGAAAAGCGTTCAAGTAATCCAATCTATCTAAAACTGTGTGATGCCATGCATTATGCTTCATTTCAAAGCCTTTACTAAATGAGCACCAATGATCAGTTTAGAATGGTCACTCTAACTGGCCGATCAACTTGACATCTCCGCACTAAATCATCACTAACTTTTGATTTAGAGCTCCGAATGACACAAATCCAATGCATGCGTTAAGCTAGCTCAATTTTCTATATTCTGACAAAAATACATTTAAAAAAGTGTTCAAGTAATCGAATATAACCAAAACTGTGTGATACCATGCATTATGTTTCATTTATAAGCCTTTACTCAATGAGCACCAATGATCAATTAAGAATGATGACTTTAACTGGCCGATCAACTTGACATGTCCACCCAAAATCGTCCGTAACTTATGATTTAGAGCTCATAATAACACGAATCCAATTCCCACCTTAAGCTAGCTCAATTTTCTATATTGTGACAAAATTTGAGACAGAAATAGATACGAAAAAGCGTTCAAGTAATCCAATCTATGCAAAACTGCGTGATGCCATGCATTATACTTCATTTCTAAGCCTTTACTCAATGGGAACCAATGACGAGTTTGGAATGATCACTTTAACTGGCAGATCAACTTGACATATCCGGACTAAAGCATCCTTAAGTTTTGATTTAGAGCTCAGAATGACACGAATCCAATGCCTATGTTAAGCTAGCTCAATCTTCTATATTGTGACAAAATTTGAGGCAAAAATATATACGAAAAAGCGTTCAAGTAATCCAATCTAACCAAAACTGCGTGATGTCATGCATTATTCTTCACTTCTAAGCCTTTACTCAATGAGCACCAATGATGAGTTTAGAATGATCACTTTAACTGGCCAATCAACTTGACATGTCTCCACTAAATCATCACTAACTTTTGATTTAGAGCTCCGAATGACACGAATCCAATGCCTACGTTAAGCTAGCTCAATTTCAATATTGTGACAGAAATAGATATAAAAAAGCGTTCAAGTAATCGAATATAACCAAAACTGCGTGATGCCATGCATTATGCTTCATTTATAAGCCTTTACTCAATGAGCCCCAATTATCAGTTAAGCATTATCACTTTAACTGGCTCAATTTTCTATATTGTGACAAAATTTGAGACAAAGATAGATACGAAAAAGCGTTCAAGTAATCCAATATAACCAAATATGCGTGATGCCATGCATTGTGCTTCATTTCTAAGCCTTTACTCAATGAGAACCAATGATCAGTTTAGAATGATTACTTTAACTGGCCGATCAACATGAATGCACGCACTAAATCATCCCTAACTTTTGATTTAGAGCTTAGAATGAAACGAATCCAATGCCTACGTTAAGCTAGCTCAATTTTCTAAATTGTAACAAAATTTGAGACGAAAATAGATACGAAAATGCATTCAAGTAATCCAATCTTACCAAAATTTCATGATGCCATGCATTATGCTTCATTTCTAAGCCTTTACTCAATGACCACCAATGATTAGTTTAGAATGATCACTTTAAGTGGCCGATCAACTTGACATGCACGCACCATATCATCCCTAACTTTTGATTTAGAGCTCAGAACGACACGAATCCAATTCCTAGTTAAGCTAGCTCAATTTTCTATATTAAGAAAAAATTTGAGAAAGAAATATGTATAACATATCATTCAAGTAATCCAATCTAACCAAAACTGCGTGATGCCATGCATTATGCTTCATTTATAAGCCTTTAGTCAATGACCACCAATGATCATTTAAAAATGACCACTTTAACTGGCCGATCAATTTGACATGTCCGCACTAAATCATCTGTAACTTATGATTTATAGCTCAGAATGACACGAATCCAATGCCCACGTTAAGCTAGCTCAATTTTCTATATTGTTACAAAATGTAACACAGAAATAGATATAAAAAGCGTTCCAGTAATCAAGTCCATGCAAAACTGCATGATGCCATGCATTACGCTTCATTTATAAGCCTTTACTCAATGAACATATATTATCAGTTTAGAATGATCACGTTAACTGGCCTATCAACTTGACATGTCCGCACTAAATCATCCGTAACTTATGATTTAGAGCTCATAATGACACGAATCCAATGCCCGTGAAAAGTTAGCTCAATTTTCTATATCGTGACAAAATTTGAAACAAAAATAGAAACGAAAAAGCGTCAACTCATCCAATATAACCTGAAACTGCGTGATGCCATGCATTATGTTTCATTTATAAGCCTTTACTCAATGAGCACCAATGATCAGTTTAGAATGATCACTTTAACTGGCCGCTCAACTTGACATGTCCGCACCAAATCATCGCTAACTTTTGATTTAGAGCTCAAAATGACACGAATCCAAAGCATACGTTATGCTAGCTCAATTTTCTATATCGTGAGAAAAATTTGAGACAAAAAGATATACGAAAAGCGTTCAAGTAATCCAATCTATCTAAAACTGTGTGATGCCATGCATTATGCTTCATTTCAAAGCCTTTACTAAATGAGCACCAATGATCAGTTTAGAATGGTCACTTTAACTGGCCGATCAACTTGACATGTCCGCACTAAATCATCACTAACTTTTGATTTAGAGCTCCGAATGACACAAATCCAATGCATGCGTTAAGCTAGCTCAATTTTCTATATTCTGACAAAAATACATTTAAAAAGCGTTCAAGTAATCGAATATAACCAAAACTGTGTGATACCATGCATTATGTTTCATTTATAAGCCTTTACTCAATGAGCACCAATGATCAATTAAGAATGATGACTTTAACTGGCCGATCAACTTGACATGTCCACCCAAAATCGTCCGTAACTTATGATTTAGAGCTCATAAAAACACGAATCCAATTCCCACCTTAAGCTAGCTCAATTTTCTATATTGTGACAAAATTTGAGACAGAAATAGATACGAAAAAGCGTTCAAGTAATCCAATCTATGCAAAACTGCGTGATGCCATGCATTATACTTCATTTCTAAGCCTTTACTCAATGAGCACCAATGATCAGTTTAGAATGATCACTTTAACTGGCCGCTCAACTTGACATGTCCGCACCAAATCATCGCTAACTTTTGATTTAGAGCTCAAAATGACACGAATCCAAAGCATACATTATGCTAGCTCAATTTTCTATATCGTGAGAAAAATTTGAGACAAAAAGATATACGAAAAGCGTTCAAGTAATCCAATCTATCTAAAACTGTGTGATGCCATGCATTATGCTTCATTTCAAAGCCTTTACTAAATGAGCACTAATGATCAGTTTAGAATGGTCACTCTAACTGGCCGATCAACTTGACATGTCCGCACTAAATCATCACTAACTTTTGATTTAGAGCTCCGAATGACACAAATCCAATGCATGCGTTAAGCTAGCTGAATTTTCTATATTCTGACAAAAATACATTTAAAAAAGCGTTCAAGTAATCGAATATAACCAAAACTGTGTGATACCATGCATTATGTTTCATTTATAAGCCTTTACTTAATGAGCACCAATGATCAATTAAGAATGATGACTTTAACTGGCCGATCAACTTGACATGTCCACCAAAAATCGTCCGTAACTTATGATTTAGAGCTCATAATAACACGAATCCAATTCCCACCTTAAGCTAGCTCAATTTTCTATATTTTGACAAAATTTGAGACAGAAATAGATACGAAAAAGCGTTCAAGTAATCCAATCTATGAAAAACTGCGTGATGCCATGCATTATACTTCATTTCTAAGCCTTTACTCAATGGGAACCAATGACGAGTTTGGAATGATCACTTTAACTGGCCGATCAACTTGACATATCCGGACTAAAGCATCCTTAAGTTTTGATTTAGAGCTCAGAATGACACGAATCCAATGCCTATGTTAAGCTAGCTCAATCTTCTATATTGTGACAAAATTTGAGGCAAAAATATATACGAAAAAGCGTTCAAGTAATCCAATATAACCAAAACTGCGTGATGTCATGCATTATTCTTCACTTCTAAGCCTTTACTAAATGAGCACCAATGATGAGTTTAGAAGATCACTTTAACTGGCCAATCAACTTGAGATGTCTCCACTAAATCATCACTAACTTTTGATTTAGAGCTCTGAATGACACGAATCCAATGCCTACGTTAAGCTAGCTCAATTTCAATATTGTGACAGAAATAGATATAAAAAAGCGTTCAAGTAATCGAATATAACCAAAACTGCGTGATGCCATGAATTATGCTTCATTTATAAGCCTTTACTCAATGAGCCCCAATTATCAGTTAAGCATTATCACTTTAACTGGCTCAATTTTCTATATTGTGACAAAATTCGAGGCAAAGATAGATACGAAAAAGCGTTCAAGTAATCCAATATATCCAAATATGCGTGACGCCATGCATTGTGCTTCATTTCTAAGCCTTTACTCAATGAGAACCAATGATCAGTTTAGAATGATCACTTTAAGTGGCCGATCAACATGATATGCACCAATAAAATCATCCCTAACTTTTGATTTAGAGCTTAGAATGAAACGAATCCAATGCCTAAGTTAAGCTAGCTCAATTTTCTATATTAAGACAAAATTTGAGAAAGAAGTATGTATAACATATCATTCAAGTAATCCAATCTAACCAAAACTGCGTGATGCCATGCATTATGCTTCATTTATAAGCCTGTAGTCAATGACCACCAATGATCATTTAAAAATGACCACTTTAACTGGCCGATCAATTTGACATGTCCGCACTAAATCGTCTATAACTTATGATTTATGGCTCAGAATGACACGAATCCAATGCCCACGTTAAGCTAGCTCAATTTTCTATATTGTTACAAAATGTAACACAGAAATAGATACAAAAAGCGTTCCAGTAATCAAGTCCATGCAAAACTGCATGATGCCATGCATTATGCTTCATTTATAAGCCTTTACTCAATGAACACATATTATCAGTTTAGAATGATCACTTTAACTGGCCTATCAACTTGACATGTCCGCACTAAATCATCCGTAACTTAAGATTTAGAGCTCATAATGACACGAATCCAATGCCCGTGAAAAGTTAGCTCAATTTTCTATATCGAGACAAAATTTGAAACAAAAATAGAAACAAAAAAGCGTCAACTCATCCAATATAACAGAAACTGCGTGATGCCATGCATTACGTTTCATTTATAAGCCTTTACTCAATGAGCACCAATGATCAGTTTAGAATGATCACTTTAACCGGCCGCTCAACTTGACATGTCCGCACCAAATCATCGCTAACTTTTGATTTAGAGCTCAAAATGGCACGAATCCAAAGCATACGTTATGCTACCTCAATTTTCTATATCATGAGAAAAATTTAAGGCAAAAAGATATACGAAAAAGCATTCAAGTAATCCAATCTATCTAAAACTGCGTGATGCCATGCATTATGCTTCATTTCAAAGCCTTTACTAAATGAGCACCAATGATTAGTTTAGAATGATCACTTTAACTGGCCGATCAACTTGACATGTCTGCACTAAATCATCACTAACTTTTTATTTAGAGCTCCGAATGACACAAATCCAATGCATGCGTTAAGCTAGCTCAATTTAAAGTCTGACAAAAATACTTTTAGAAAAGCGTTCAAGTAATCGAATATAACCAAAATTGTGTGATACCATGCATTACGTTTCATTTATAAGCCTTTACTCAATGAGCACCAATGATCAGTTAAGAATGATGACTTTAACTGGCCGATCAACTTGACATGTCCACCCAAAATCGTCCGTAACTTATGATTTAGAGCTCATAATAACACAAATCCAAGTCCCACCTTAAGCTAGCTCAATTTTCTATATTGTGACAAAATTTGAGACAGAAATAGATACGAAAAAGCGTTCAAGTAATCCAATCTAACGAAAACTGCGTGATGTCATGCATTATTCTTCACTTCTAAGCCTTTACTCAATGAGCACGAATGATCAGTTTAGAATGATCACTTTATCTGGCCAATCAACTTGACATGTCTCCACTAAATCATCACTAACTTTTGATTTAGAGCTCCGAATGACACGAATCCAATGCCTACGTTAAGCTAGCTCAATTTCAATATTGTGACAGAAATAGATATAAAAAAGCGTTCAAGTAATCGAATATAACCAAAACTGCGTGATGCCATGCATTATGCTTCATTTATAAGCCTTTACTCAATGAGCCCCAATTATCAGTTAAGCATTATCACTTTAACTGGCTCAATTTTCTATATTGTGGCAAAATTTGAGACAAAGATAGATACGAAAAAGCGTTCAAGTAATCCAATATAACCAAATATGCGTGATGCCATGCATTGTGCTTCATTTCTAAGCCTTTACTCAATGAGAACCAATGATCAGTTTAGAATGATTACTTTAACGGGCCGATCAACATGAATGCACGCACTAAATCATCCCTAACTTTTGATATAGAGCTTAGAATGAAACGAATCTAATGCCTACGTTAAGCTAGCTCAATTTTCTAAATTGTAACAAAATTTGAGACGAAAATAGATACGAAAAAGCATTCAAGTAATCCAATCTTACCAAAATTTCGTGATGTCATGCATTATGCTTCATTTCTAAGCCTTTACTCAATGACCACCAATGATTAGTTTAGAATGATCACTTTAAGTGGCCGATCAACTTGACATGCACGCACCATATCATCCCTAACTTTTGATTTATAGCTCAGAATGACACGAATCCAATTCCTAGTTAAGCTAGCTCAATTTTCTATATTAAGAAAAAATTTGAGAAAGAAATATGTATAACATATCATTCAAGTAATCCAATCTAACCGGAACTGCGTGATGCCATGCATTATGCTTCATTTATAAGCCTTTAGTCAATGACCACCAATGATCATTTAAAAATGACCACTTTAACTGGCCGATCAATTTGACATGTCCGCACTAAATCATCTGTAACTTATGATTTATAGCTCAGAATGACACGAATCCAATGCCCACGTTAAGCTAGCTCAATTTTTTATATTGTTACAAAATGTAACACAGAAATAAATACAAAAAGCGTTCCTGTAATCAAGTCCATGCAAAACTGCATGATGCCATGCATTACGCTTCATTTATAAGCCTTTACTCAATGAACATATATTATCAGTTTAGAATGATCACGTTAACTGGCCTATCAACTTGACATGTCCGCACTAAATCATCCGTAACTTATGATTTAGAGCTCATAAAGACACGAATCCAATGCCCGTGAAAAGTTAGCTCAATTTTCTATATCGTGACAAAATTTGAAACAAAAATAGAAACGAAAAAGCATCAACTCATCCAATATAACTGAAACTGCGTGATGCCATGCATTATGTTTCATTTATAAGCCTTTACTCAATGAGCACCAATGATCAGTTTAGAATGATCACTTTAACTGGCCGCTCAACTTGACATGTCCGCACCACATCATCGCTAACTTTTGATTAAGAGCTCAAAATGACACGAATCCAAAGCATACGTTATGCTAGCTCAATTTTCTATATCGTGAGAAAAATTTGAGACAAAAAGATATACGAAAAGCGTTCAAGTAATCCAATCTATCTAAAACTGTGTGATGCCATGCATTATGCTTCATTTCAAAGCCTTTACTAAATGAGCACCAATGATCAGTTTAGAATGATCACTTTAACTGGCCGATCAACTTGACATGTCCGCACTAAATCATCACTAACTTTTGATTTAGAGCTCCGAATGACAGAAATCCAATGCATGCGTTAAGCTAGCTCAATTTTCTATATTCTGACAAAAATACATTTAAAAAAGCGTTCACGTAATCGAATATAACCAAAACTGTGTGATACCATGCATTATGTTTCATTTATAAGCCTTTACTCAATGAGCACCAATGATCAATTAAGAATGATGACTTTAACTGGCCGATCAACTTGACATGTCCACCCAAGATCGTCCGTAACTTATGATTTAGAGCTCATAATAACACGAATCCAATTCCCACCTTATGCTAGCTCAATTTTCTATATTGTGACAAAATTCGAGACAGAAATAGATACGAAAAAGCGTTCAAGTAATCCAATCTATGCAAAACTGCGTGATGCCATGCATTATACTTCATTTCTAAGCCTTTACTCAATGGGAACCAATGACGAGTTTGGAATGATCACTTTAACTGGCCGATCAACTTGACATATCCGGACTAAAGCATCCTTAAGTTTTGATTTAGAGCTCAGAATGACACGAATCCAATGCCTATGTTAAGCTAGCTCAATCTTCTATATTGTGACAAAATTTGAGGCAAAAATATATACGAAAAAGCGTTCAAGTAATCCAATCTAACCAAAACTGCGTGATGTCATGCATTATTCTTCACTTCTAAGCCTTTACTCAATGAGCACCAATGATGAGTTTAGAGTGATCACTTTAACTGGCCAATCAACTTGACATGTCTCCACTAAATCATCACTAACTTTTGATTTAGAGCTCTGAATGACACGAATCCAATGCCTACGTTAAGCTAGCTCAATTTCAATATTGTGACAGAAATAGATATAAAAAAGCGTTCAAGTAATCGAATATAACCAAAACTGCGTGATGCCATGCATTATGCTTCATTTATAAGCCTTTACTCAATGAGCCCCAATTATCAGTTAAGCATTATCACTTTAACTGGCTCAATTTTCTATATTGTGACAAAATTTGAGGCAAAGATAGATACGAAAAAGCGTTCAAGTAATCTAATATAACCAAATATGCGTGATGCCATGCATTGTGCTTCATTTCTAAGCCTTTACTCAATGAGAACCAATGATCAGTTTAGAATGATCACTTTAAGTGGCCGATCAACATGACATGCACGCACAAAATCATCCCTAACTGTTGATTTAGAGCTTAGAATGAAACGAATCCAATGCCTACGTTAAGCTAGCTCAATTTTCTATATTAAGACAAAATTTGAGAAAGAAATATGTATAACATATCATTCAAGTAATCCAATCTAACCAAAACTGCGTGATGCCATGCATTATGCTTCATTTATAAGCCATTAGTCAATGACCACCAATGATCATTTAAAAATGACCACTTTAACTGGCCGATCAATTTGACATGTCCGCACTAAATCGTCTGTAACTTATGATTTATAGCTCAGAATGACACGAATCCAATGTCCACATTAAGCTAGCTCAATTTTCTATATTGTTACAAAATGTAACACAGAAATAGATACAAAAAGCCTTCCAGTAATCAAGTCCATGCAAAACTGCATGATGCCATGCATTACGCTTCATTTATAAGCCTTTACTCAATGAACACATATTATCAGTTTAGAATGATCACTTTAACTGGCCTATCAACTTGACATGTCCGCACTAAATCATCCGTAACTTATGATTTAGAGCTCATAATGACACGAATCCAATGCCCGTGAAAAGTTAGCTCAATTTTCTATATCGTGACAAAATTTGAAACAAAAATAGAAACGAAAAAGCGTCAACTCATCCAATATAACCGAAACTGCGTGATGCCATGCATTACGTTTCATTTATAAGCCTTTACTCAATGAGCACCAATGATCAGTTTAGAATGATCACTTTAACCGGCCGCTCAACTTGACATGTCCGCACTAAATCATCGCTAACTTTTGATTTAGAGCTCAAAATGACACGAATCCAAAGCATACGTTATGCTAGCTCAATTTTCTATATCATGAGAAAAATTTGAGACAAAAAGATATACGAAAAAGCGTTCAAGTAATCCAATCTATCTAAAACTACGTGATGCCATGCATTATGCTTCATTTCAAAGCCTTTACTAAATGAGCACCAATGACCAGTTTAGAATGATCACTTTAACTGGCCGATCAACTTGACATGTCTGCACTAAATCATCACTAACTTTTGATTTAGAGTTCCGAATGACACAAATCCAATGCATGCGTTAAGCTAGCTTAATTTTCTATATTCTGACAGAAATACATTTAGAAAAGCGTTTAAGTAATCGAATATAACCAAAACTGTGTGATACCATGCATTACGTTTCATTTATAAGCCTTTACTCAATGAGCACCAATGATGAGTTAAGAATGATGACTTTAACTGGCCGATCAACTTGACATGTCCACCCAAAATTGTCCGTAACTTATGATTTAGAGCTCATAATAACACGAATCCAATTCCCACCTTAAGCTAGCTCAATTTTCTATATTGTGACAAAATTTGAGACAGAAATAGATACGAAAAAGCGTTCAAGTAATCCAATCTATGCAAAACTGCGTGATGCCATGCATTATACTTCATTTCTAAGCCTTTACTCAATGGGAAGCAATGACGAGTTTGGAATGATCACTTTAACTGGCCGATCAACTTGACATATCCAGACTAAAGCATCCTTAAGTTTTGATTTAGACCTCAGAATGACACGAATCCAATGCCTATGTTAAGCTAGCTCAATCTTCTATATTGTGACAAAATTTGAGGCAAAAATATATACGAAAAAGCGTTCAAGTAATCCAATCTAACCAAAACTGCGTGATGTCATGCATTATTCTTCACTTCTAAGCCTTTACTCAATGAGCACCAATGATGAGTTTAGAATGATCATTTTAACTACCAATCAACTTGACATGTCTCCACTAAATCATCACTAACTTTTGATTTAGAGCTCCGAATGACACGAATCCAATGCCTACGTTAAGCTAGCTCAATTTCAATATTGTGAGAGAAATAGATATAAAAAAGCGTTCAAGTAATCGAATATTACCAAAACTGCGTGATGCCATATATTATGCTTCATTTATAAGCCTTTACTCAATGAGCCCCAATTATCAGTTAAGCATTGTCACTTTAACTGGCTCAATTTTCTATATTGTGACAAAATAAGAGACAAAGATAGATACGAAAAAGCGTTCAAGTAATCCAATATAACCAAATATGTGTGATGCCATGCATTGTGCTTCATTTCTAAGCCTTTACTCAATGAGAACCAATTATCTGTTTAGAATGATCACTTTAACTGGCTGATCAACTTGAATGTACGCACTAAATCATCCCTAACTTTTGATTTAGAGCTTAGAATGACATGTATCCAATGCCTACGTTAAGCTAGCTCAATTTTCTAAAATGTAACAAAATTTGAGACGAAAATAGATACGAAAAAGCATTCGAGTAATCCAATCTTACCAAACTTTCGTGATGCCATGCATTATGCTTCATTTCTAAGCCTTTACTCAATGACCACCAATGATTAGTTTAGAATGATTAGTTTAAGTGGCCCATCAACTTGACATGCACGCACCAATTCATCCCTAACTTTTGATTCAGAGCTCAGAATGACACGAATCCAATTCTTAGTTAAGCTAGCTCAATTTTCTATATTAAGACAAAATTTTAGAAAGAAATATGTATAACAAATCATTCAAGTAATCCAATCTAACCAAAACTGCGTGATGCCATGCATTATGCTTCATTTATAAGCGTTTACTCAATGACCACCAATGATCATTTAAATATGACCACTTTAACTAGCCGATCAATTTGACATGTCCGCACTAAATCGTCTGTAACTTATGATTTATAGCTCAGAATGACACGAATCCAATGCCCACGTTAAGCTAGCTCAATTTTCTATATTGTGACAAAATTTTAGACAGAAATAGATACGAAAAGCGTTCAAGTAATCAAGTCCATGCAAAACTGCATGATGCCATGCATTACGCTTCATTTATAAGCCTTTACTCAATGAACACATATTATCAGTTTAGAATGATCACTTTAACTGGCCGATCAACTTGACATGTCCGCACTAAATCATCCGTAACTTATGATTTAGAGCTCATAATGACACGAATCCAATGCCCGTGAAAAGTTAGCTCAATTTTCTATATTGTGACAAAATTTGAAACAAAAATAGAAACGAAAAAGCGTCAACTCATCCAATATAACCGAGACTGCTTGATGCCATGCATTACGTTTCATTTATAAGCCTTTACTCAATGAGCACCAATGATCAATTTAGAATGATCACTTTAATTGGCCGTTTAACTTGACATGTCCGCACCAAATCATCGCTAACGTTTGATTTAGAGCTCAAAATGACACGAATCCAAAGCATACGTCATGCTAGCTCAATTTTCTATATCGTGAGAAAAATTTGAGACAAAAAGATATACGAAAAAGCATTCAAGTAATCCAATCTATCTAAAACTACGTGATGCCATGCATTATGCTTCATTTCAAAGCCTTTACTAAATGAGCACCAATGATCAGTTTAGAATGATCACTTTAACTGGCCGATCAATTTGACATGTCTGCACTAAATAATCACTAACTTTTAATTTAGAGCTCCGAATGACACAAATCCAATGCATGCGTTAAGCTAGCTCAATTTTCTATATTCTGACAAAAATACATTTAATAAAGCATTCAAGTAATCGAATATAACCAAAACTATGTGATACCATACATTATGTTTCGTTTATAAGCCTTTACTCAATGAGTACCAATGATCAATTAAGAATGATGACTTTAACTGGCCGATCAACTTGAAATGTCCACCCCAAATCGTCCGTAACTTTTGATTTAGAGCTCATAATAACACGGATCCAATTCCCACCTTAAGCTAGCTCAATTTTCTATATTGTGACAAAATTTGAGACAGAAATAGATACGTTCAAGTAATCCAATCTATACAAAACTGTGTGATGCCATGCATTATACTTCATTTATAAGCCTTTACTAAATGGGAACCAATGACGAGTTTGGAATGATCACTTTAACTGGCCGATCAACTTGACATATCCGCACTAAAGCATCCTTAAGTTTTGATTTAGAGCTCAGAATGACACGAATCCAATGCCTATGTTAAGGTAGCTCAATCTTCTATATTGTGACAAAATTTGAGGCAAAAATATATACGAAAAAGCATTCAAGTAATCCAATCTAACCAAAACTGTGTGATGTCATGCATTATTCTTCACTTCTAAGCCTTTACTCAATGAGCACCAATGATCAGTTTAGAATGATCACTTTAACTGGCCAATTAACTTGACTTGTCTCCACTAAATCATCACTAACTTTTGATTTAGAGCTCTGAATTACACGAATCCAATGCCTACGTTAAGCTAGCTCAATTTCAATATTGTGACAGAAATAGATATAAAAAGCGTTCAAGTAATCGAATATAACCAAAACTGCGTGATGCCATGCATTATACTTCATTTATAAGCCTTTACTCAATGAGCCCCATTATCAGTTAAGCATTATCACTTTAACTGGCTCAATTTTCTATATTGTGACAAAATTTGAGACAAAGATAGATACGAAAAAGCGTTCAAGTAATCCAATATAACCAAAAATGTGTGATGCCATGCATTGTGCTTCATTTCTATGCCTTTACTCAATGAGAACCAATGATCAGTTTAGAATGATCACTTTAACTGGCCGATCAACTTGAATGAATGCACTAAATCATCCCTAACATTTGATTTAGAGCTTAGAATGACACGAATCCAATGCCTACGTTACACTAGCTCAATTTTCTAAATTGTAACAAAATTTGAGACGAAAATAGATACAAAAAAGCATTCGAGTAATCCAATCTTACCAAAATTTCGTGATGTCATGCATTATGCTTCATTTCTAAGCCTTTACTCAATGACCACCAATGATTAGTTTAGAATGATCACTTTAAGTGGCCGATCAACTTGACATGCATACACCATATCATCCCTAACTTTTGATTTAGAGCTCAGAATGACACGAATCCAATTCCTAGTTAAGCTAGCTCAATTTTCTATATTAAGACAAAATTTGAGAAAGAAATATGTATAACAAATCATTCAAGTAATCCAATCTAACCAAAACTGCATGATGCCATGCATTATGCTTCATTTATAAGCCTTTACTCAATGACCACCAATGACCATTTAAAAATGACCACTTTAACTGGCCGATCAATTTGACATGTCTGCACTAAATCGTCCGTAACTTATGATTTATAGCTCAGAATGACACGAATCCAATGCCCACGTTAAGCTAGCTCAATTTTCTACATTGTTACAAAATGTGACACAGAAATAGATACAAAATAGCGTTCAAGTAGTCAAGTCTATGCAAAACTGCATGATGCCATGCATTACGCTTCATTTATAAGCCTTTACTCAATGAACAAATATTATCAGTTTAGAATGATCACTTTAACTGGCCGATCAACTTGACATGTCCGCACTATATCCTCCGTAACTCTTAATTTAATTTTCATAATGACTAAATGGTCTGTAACTTATGATTTAGAGCTCATAATGACACGAATCCAATGCCCGTGAAAAGTTAGCTCAATTTTCTATATTGTGACAAAATTTGAAACAAAAATAGAAACGAAAAAGCGTTCAACTCATCCAATATAAGCGAAACTGCATGATGCCATGCATTATTTTTTATTTCTAAGCCTTTAATCAATGGGAACCAATGATCAGTTTAGAATTATCACCTTAACTGGCCGATCAACTTGACATGTCCGCACCAAATCATCCCTAACTTTTTATTTAGAACTTAGAATGACACAAATCCAATGCCTACGTTAAGCTAGCTCAATTTTCTAAATTTTGAAAAAATTTGAAACAAAAAAATAGATACGAAAAAGTGTTCAAGTAATCCAATCTAAAAAAATGGGTGATGCCATACATTATGCTTCATTTCTATGCCTTTACTCAATGAGCACCAATGATCAGTTTAGAATGATAACTTTAACTGGCCGATCAACTTGACATGTACGCACCAAATCATCTATAACTTTGGATTTAGAGCTCCAAATTACACTAATCCAATGGCTACGTTAAGCTAGCTCAATTTTCTATATTCTGACAAAATTTGAGACAAAAATAGATAAAGAAAACATTCAAGTAATTCAATCTACACAAAACTGCATGATTCCATGCATTATGCTTCATTTATAAGCCTTTACTCAATGAGCACAAATGATCATTTTAGAATGATCACTTTAACTATGCGATCAACTTGACATGTCCGCACTAAATCGTATGTAACTTTTGATTTAGAACTCAGAATAACACTTATCCAATGCCCAAGTTAAAGTAGATGAATTTTCTATATTGTGACAAAACTTGAGATAAAAATATATACGAAAAAGCGTTCAAGTAATCCAATTTAACCAAAACGGCGTGATGTCATGGATTTTGCTTCATTTCTAAGCCTTTACTCAATGAGCACCAATGATCAATTTAGAATGATCACTTTAACTGCCCAATCAACTTGACATGTCTGCACTAAATCATCACTAACTTTTGATTTAGAGCTCCGGATGACACGAATCCAATGCCTACGTTAAGCTAGCTCAATTTTATATATTGTGACAAAAATAGATATAAAAAAGCGTTCAAGTAATCCATTATAACCAAAATTGTGTGATGCCATGCGTTATGATTCATTTATAAGTCTTTACTCAATGAGCACCAATGATCCGTTTAGAAGGATCACTTTAACTGGCCGATCAACTTGACATATCCGCTCTAAATCGTCCGTAACTTATGATTTAGAGCTCAGAATGACACGAATACAATGCCCACATTAATCTAGCTCAATTTTCTATATTGTGTCGAATTTTGAGACAGAAATAGAAACGACAAAGCGTTCAAATAATCTAATATATCCTGAACTATGTGATGTCATGCATTATGCTTCATTTATAAGCTTTTACTCAATGAGCACCAATGATCAGGTTAAAATGATCACTTTAACAGGTCGATCAACTTGACATGTCTGCATTACATCTTCCCTAACTTTTGATTCAGAGCTCAGAATGACACGAATCCAATGCCCACGAAGCTAGCTCAATTTTTTATATTGTGACAAAAATTGAAACAAAAATAGATATACAAAAGCGTTCAAGTACTCCAATCTACTCAAACTGAGTGATGCCATGCATTATGCTTCATTTATAAGGCTTTACACAATGAACGCCAATGATCAGTTTAGAATGATCATTTTACCTAGCCAATCAACTTGACATTTCCGCCCTAAATCGTGCGTTACTTATGATTTAGAGCTCAGAATGAAATGAATCCAATGCCCACGCTAAGCTAGCTCAATTTTCTATATTGTGACAAAATTTTGAGGCAAAAACAAATACGCTAAAGCGTCCAAGTAATCCAATCTATCTCGAACTGCGTGATGTCATGCATTATGAATCATTTATAAGCATTTACTCAATGAGCACCAGTGATCAGTTTAGAATGATCACTTTAACTGGACGATCAACTTGACATGTATGCACTAAATAGTACGAAACTTTTGATTTAGAGCTCAGAATGACACGAATCCAATGCCAACATTAAGCTAGTTCAATTTTCTATATTGTCACAAAATTTGAGACTAAAATAGATACGACAAAGCATCAATGTACTCCAATCTATCCCGAATTGCGTGATGCCATGCCTTATGCTTCATTTATAAGGCTTTACTCATTGAGCACCAATGATCAGTTAAGAATGATCACATTAACTGGCCGATCAAGTTGACAATTATGCAACAAATCGTTCGTAACTTCTTAGTTATAGCTTAGAAAGATACGAATCCCGTGCCCACGTTAAGCTAGCTCAATTTTCTATATTGTGACAAAATTTTAGGCAGAAATAGATACGACAGATTGTCCTAGTAATCCATTATATCCCAAGCTGCATGATGTCATGCATTATGCATCAGTTATAGCTTTTACTTAATGAGCACCAATGATCAGTTTTGAATGATCACTTTAACAGTCCGATCAACATGACATGTCCACACTACATCGTCCGAACTTTTGATTTAGAGGTCAAACTGGCACGAATCCAATACCCACGTTAAACTAACTCAATTTTCTACATTGTGACAAAATTTGAGACAAAAAAAGATACGACCAATCGTCCATGTAATCCAATCTATCCCGAACTGTGCGATGCCATGCATTATGCTTCATTTATAAGCCTTTACTCAATGAGCACCAATGATCAGTTAAGAATGACACTTTAACAGGCCGATCGACTTGAAAATTATGCAACAAATCGTTCGTAACTTCTGAGTTAGAGCTTAGAATGATACGAATCTCGTTCCCACGTTAAGCTAGCTCAATTTTCTATATTGTGACAAAATTTTAGGCAGAAATAGATACGACAAATTGTACTAGTAATCCATTCTATCCTGAGCTGCGTGATGTCATGCATTATGCATCATTTATAGCCTTTACTCAATGAGCATCAATGATCAGTTTAGAATGATCACTTTAACTGGCCGATCAACTTGACATTTCCTCACTAAATCGTACGTAATTGTTTATTTAGAACGCAGAATGACACGAATCCAATGCCCACGTTAAGCTAGCTCAAATTTCTATATTGTGACAAAATTTGAGACAGAAAGAGAGACTACAAAGCATCCAAGTAATCCAATCTATCCAAACTACTTGCTGCCATGCTTTATGCTTCATTTATAAGTTTTTACTCAATGAGCACCAATGATCAGTTTAGAATGATTATTTTAACTGGCCGATCAACTAACAATATCGTTTGTAACTTTTGATTTAGAGCTCCGAAACACATGAATCCAATGCCCATGTTAAGCTAGCTAAATTTTCTATAGTGTAACAAAATTTGAGACAGAAATAGATACGAAAAAGCATCAATGTACTCCAGTATATTCCCAACTGCATGATGTCATGCGTTATGCTTCATTTATAAGCTTTTACTCATTAACCGCCAATGATCTGTTAAGAATGATCACATTAACTGGCCGATCAACTTGACAATTATGCAACAAATCGTTCATAACTTCTGAGTTAGTGCTTAGAATGATACGAATCCCGTGCCCACGTTAAGCTAGCTCAATTTTCTATATTATGACAAAAATTTTGGCAGAAATAGATACGTCAAATTGTCCTAGTAATCCATTCTATCCCGAGCTGCGTGATGTCATGCATTATGCCTCATTTATAGCCTTTAGTCAATGAGCACCAATGATCAGTTAAGAATGATCACTTTAACTGGCCGATCAACTTGAGATGTATGCACTAAATTGTTCGTAACCTATGAGTTAGAGCTCAGAATTATATGAATCTAATGCCCACATTATACTAGATCAATTTTCTATATTGTGACAAAATTTGAGACCGAAATAGATATGACAAAGCATCCATGTAATCCAATCTATCCCGAACTTCATGATACCATGCATTATGCTTTATTTATAAGCCTTTACTCAATGAGCACCAATGATCAGTTAAGAATGATCACTTTAACAGGCCGATCAACTTGACATGTCTTCACTAAATCGTCTGTAACTTTTGATTTAGAGCTCAGAATGACACGAATCCAATGCCAACGTTCAGCTAGTTCAATTTTCTATATTGTCAAAAAATTTAAGACCAAAATAGATACGACAAAGCATCAATGTACTCCAGTATATCCCAAACTGCGTGATGTCATGTGTTATGCTTCATTTATAAGCCTTTACTCATTAATCACCAATGATCTGTTAAGAATGATCACATTAACTGGCCGATTAACTTGACAATTATGCAACAAATCATTCGTAACTTCTGAGTTAGTGCTTAGAATGATACGAATCCCGTGCCCACGTTAAGCTAGCTCAATTTTCTATATTGTGACAAAATTTTAGGCAGAAATAGATACGACAAATTGTCCTAGTAATCCATTCTATCCCGAGCTGCGTGATGTCATGCATTATGCATCATTTATAGCCTTTACTCAATGAGCACCAATGATCAGTTAAGAATGATGACTTTAACTGGCCGATCAACTTGACATGTATGCACAAAATTGTTTTTAACCTATGAGTTAGAGTTCAGAATGATACATATCCAATGCCCATTGTAAACTAAATCGATTTTCTATATTGTGATAAAATTTGAGACCGAAATAGATATGACAAAGCGTCCATGTAATCCAATCTATCCCAAACTTCATGATGCCATGCATTATGCTTCATTTATAAGCCTTTACTCAATGAGTACCAATGATCAGTTAAGAATGATCACTTTAACTGGCCGATCAACTTGACATGTCTGCACTAAATCGTTTGTAACTTATGAGTTAGAGCTTAGAATGATACGAATCATGTGCCCACATTAAGCTAGCTCAATTTTCTATATTGTGACAAAATTTGAGACAGAAATAGATACGCTAAAGCATCCAATTAATTCAATCTCTCCCAATCTGCGTGATGTCATGCATTATGCATCATTTATAAGCATTTACTGATGAGCACCAATAATCAGTTTAGAATGATCACGTTTACAGGCCGTTCAAGTTGACATGTACACACTAAATCGTCCGTATCTTTTGATTTAGAGCTCACAATTACACGAATACAATGCCCACGTTAAGCTAGCTTAATTTTCTATATTGTGACAAAATTTGAGATAGAAATAGAAACTACAAAGCGTCCATGTAATCCATTCTATCCCAAACTTTGTGATGCCATGCATTATGCTTCATTTATAAGCCTTTACTCAATGAGCACCAACGATCAGTTACATATGATCATTTTAACAGGCCGATCAACTTGACATGTCCGCACTAAATCGTCCAAATTTTTTATTTAGAGGTCAGACTGGCACGAATCCAATGCCCACGTTAGGCTAGCTCAGTTTTCTATATGGTAACAAAATTTGAGACAGAAATAGTTACGACAAAGTTTCCATGTAATCCAATCAATCCCAAACTTTGTGATGCCATGCATTATGCTTCATTATAAGCCTTTGCTCTATGAGAACTAATGATCAGTTAAGAATGATCACTTTAATAGGGGGGGGAGGGATCAACTTGACATGTCCGAACTAAATCGTCCGAACTTTTGATTTATAGGTCCGAGTGGCACGAATCCAATGCCAAAGTTAAACTAGCTCAAATTTCTATATTGTAAAAACAATTGAGACAGAAATAGATACGACAAAGCTTCCAAGTAATCCAATCTATACTGAACTGGGTGATGTTATGCAATATGAATTATTTATAAGCCTTTACTCAATGAGCACCGATGACTAGTTTAGAATGATCACTTTAACTCGCGATCAACTTGACACATCCGCACTAAATCGTCCAAACTTTTGATTTAGAGGCCAGACTGGCACGAATGCAATGCCAAATTAAGCTAGCTCAATTTTCTATACTGTGACAAAACTTGAGACAAAAATATATACAAAAAGCGTTCAAGTAATCCAATTAAACCAAAACTGCGTGATGCCATTGATTACGCTTCATTTCTAAGCCTTTACTCAATGAGCACCAATGATCAGTTTAGAATGATCACTTTAACTGCCCTATAAACTTGACATGTTTGCACTAAATCATCACTAACTTTTGATTTAATCCTCCGGATGCCACGAATCCAATGCCTACGTTAAGCTAATTTAATTTTATATATTGTGACAAAAATAGATATAAAAAAGCGTTCAAGTAATCCACTATAACCAAAATTGCGTGATGCCATGCATTATGCTTCATTTATAAGTCTTTACTCAATGAGCACCAATGATCCGTTTAAAATGATCACTTTAACTGGCCGATCAACTTGACATAATCCGCTTTAAATCGTCCGTAACTTATCATTTAGAGCTCAGAATGACACGAATACAATGCCCACATTAATCTAGCTCAATTTTCTATATTGTGTTTAATTTTGAGAGAGAAATAGATACGACAAAGCGTCCAAATAATCCAATCTATCCTGAACTATGTGATGTCGTGCATTATGCTTCATTTATAAGCTTTTACTCAGTGAGCACCAATGATCAGTTTAGAATGATCACTTTAACTGGTCGATCAACTTGACAAGTCCGCACTACAGCTTCCCTAACTTTTGATTTAGAACTCAGAATGACACGAATCCAATGCCCATGAAGCGAGCTCAATTTTTTATATTGTGACAAAAATTGAAACAGAAATAGATATAAAAAAGCGTTCAAGTAATCCAATCTACTAAAACTGCGTGATGTCATCCATTATGCTTCGTTTATAAGGCTTTACACAATGACCGCCAATGATCAGTTTAGAATGATCATTTTGCCTAGCCGATCAACTTGACATTTCCGCCCTAAATCGTGCGCTACTTACGATTTAGAGCTCAGAATGAAACGAATCCAATGCCCACGTTAAGCTAGCTCAATTTTCTATATTGTGACAAAATTTGAGGCAAAATAGATACGCTAAAGCGTCCAAGTAATCCAATTTATCTCGTACTGCGTGATGTCATGCATTATGCATCATTTATAAGCATTTACTCAATGAGCATTAAGGATCAGTTTAGAACGATCACTTTTACTGGACGATCAACTTGACATGTCTACACTAAATCGTTCGTAACTTTTGATTTAGAGCTCAGAATGACACGAATCCAATGCCAACGTTAAGCTAGTTCAATTTTCTATATTGTCACAAAATGTAAGACCGAAATAGATACGACAAAGCATCAATGTACTCCAGTCTATCCCAAACTGCGTGATGCCATGTCTTATGCTTCATTTATAAGCGTTTACTCATTAATCACCAATGATCTGTTAAGAATGATCACATTAACTGGCTGATCAACTTGACAATTATGCAACAAATCATTCGTAACTTCTGAGTTAGTGCTTAGAATGATACGAATCCCGTGCCCACGTTAAGCTAGCTCAAATTTCTATATCATGACAAAATTTTAGGCAGAAATAGATATGACAAATTGTCCTAGTAATCCATTCTATCCCGAGCTGCGTGATGTCATGCATTATGCATATTTATAGCCTTTACTCAATGAGCACCAATGATCAGTTAAGAATGATCACTTTAACTGGCCGATCAACTTGACATGTATGCTCTAAATTGTTCGTAACCTATGAGTTAGAGCTCAGAATGATACAAATCAAATGCCCACGTTAAGCTAGATCAATTTTCTATATTGTGACAAAATTTGAGACCAAAATAGATATGACAAAGCATCCATGTAATCCAATCTATCCCAAATTTCATGATGCCATGCATTATGCTTCATTTATAAGCCTTTAGTCAATGATCACCAATGATCAGTTAAGAATGATCACTTTAACTGGCCGATCAACTTGACATGTCTGCACTAAATCGTCTGTAACTTATGAGTTAGAGCTTAGAATGATACGAATCATGTGCCCACGTTAAGCTAGCTCAATATTCTATATAGTGACAAAATTTGAGACAGAAATAGATACGCTAAAGCGTCCAATTAATTCAATCTATCCAAATCTGCGTGATGTCATGCATTATGCATCCTTTATAAGCATTTACTGAATGAGCACCAATGATCAGTTTAGAATGATCACGTTTACTGGCCGATCAAGTTGAGATCGCCGCCCTAAATCGTCCGTATCTTTTGATTTAGAGCTCACAATGACACGAATACAATGCCCAAGTTAAGCTAGCTTAATTTTCTATATTGTGACAAAATTTGAGATAGAAATAGATACGACAAAGCGTCCATGTAATCCATTCTGTCCCGAACTTCGTGATGCCATGCATTATGCTTCATTTATAAGCCTTTACTCAATGAGTACCAATGATCAGTTAAACATGATCATTTTAACAGGCCGATCAACTTGACATGTCTGCACTAAATCGTCCAAACTTTTTATTTAGAGGTCAGACTGGCACGAATCCAATGCCCACGTTAGACTAGCTCAATTTTCTATATTGTAACAAATTTTGAGACAGAAATAGTTACGACAAAGTGTCCATGTAATCCAATCTATCGAAAACTTTGTGATGCCATGCATTATGGTTCATTTATAAGCCTTTGCTCTATGAGCACTAATGATCAGTTAAGAATGATCACATTAACGGGGTGATCAACCTGACATGTCCGCACTAAATCGTCCGAACTTTTGATTGATAGGTCCGAGTTGCACGAATCCAATGCCAACGTTAAACTAGCTCCAATTTCTATATTTTAAAAACAATTGAGACAGAAATAGATACGACAAAGCGTCCAAGTAATCCAATCTATATTGAACTAGGTGATGTCATGCAATATGAATCATTTATAAGCCTTTACTCTAGAATGATCACTTTAACTCGCCGATCAACTTGACACATTCGCACTAAATCGTCCAAACTTTTGATTTAGAGGTCAGACTGGCACGAATCCAATGCCAAAATTAAGCTAGCTCAATTTTCTATACTGTGACAAAACTTGAGACAAAAATATATACGAAAAAGCGTTCAAGTAGTCCAATTTAACCGAAACTGCGTGATGCCATGGATTATGCTTCATTTCTAAGCCTTTACTCAATGAGCACCAATGATCACTTTAGAATGATCACTTTAACTGCCTGATCAACTTGACATGTTTGCACTAAATCATCACTAACTTTTGATTTAGAGCTCCGGATGACACGAATCCAATGCCTACGTTAAGCTAACTCAATTTGATATATTGTGACAAAAATAGATATAAAAAAGCGTTCAAGTAATCCATTATAACCACAATTGCGTGATGCCATGCGTTATGCTTCATTTCTAAGCCTTTACTCAATGAGCACCAATGATCAGTTTAGAATGATCACTTTAACTGGCCGATCAACTTGACATGTTCGCTTTAAATCGTCCGTAACTTCTGATTTAGAGCTCAGAATGACACGAATACAATGCCCACATTAATCTAGCTCAATTTTCAATATTTTGTAGAGTTTTTAGACAGAAATAGATACGACAAAGCGTCCAAATAATCCAATGTATCCTGAACTATGTGATGTCATGCATTATGCTTCATTTATAAGCTTTTACTCAATGAGCACAAATGATCAGTTTAGAATGATCACTTTAACTGGTCGATCAACTTGACATGTCCGCACTACATTTTCCCTAACTTTGGATTTAGAGCTCAGAATGACACGAATCCAATGCTCACGAAGCTAGCTCAAATTTTTTATATTGTGACAAAAATTGAAACAGAAATAGATATAAAAAAGCATTCCTGTACTCCAATCTACTAAAACTGCGTGATGCAATGAATTATGCTTCATTTATAAGGCTTTACACAATGACCGCCAATGATCAGTTTAGAATGATCATTTTGCCTAGCCGATCAACTTGCCAATTCCATCCTAAATTGTGCGTTACTTATGATTTAGAGCTCAGAATGAAACGAATCCAATGCCCACGTTAAGCTAGCTCAATTTTCTATATTGTGACAAAATTTGAGGCAAAAATAGATACGCTAAAGCGTCCAAGTAATCCAATCTATCTCGTACTGCGTGATGTCATGCATTATGCATCATTTATAAGCATTTACTCAATGAGCATTAAGGATCACTTTAGAATGATCACTTTAACTGGACGATCAAATTCACTTGTCTACACTAAATCGTCCGTAACTTTTGATATAGAGCTCAGAATGACACAAATCAAATGCCAACGTTAAGCTAGTTCAATTTTCTATATTGTCACAAAATTTAAGACTAAAATAGATACGACAAAGCATCAATGTACTCCAGTATATCCCAAACTGCGTGATGTCATGTGTTATGCTTCATTTATAAGCCTTTACTCATTAATCACCAATGATCTGTTAAGAATGATCACATTAACTAGCCGATCAACTTCACAATTATGCAACAAATCGTTCGTAACTTCTGAGTTAGTGCTTAGAATGATACGAATCCCGTGCCCTTGTTAAGCTAGCTCAATTTCCTATATTGTGACAAAATTTTAGGCAGAAATAGATATGAAAAATTGTCCTAGTAATCCATTCTATCCCGAGCTGCGTGATGTCATGCATTATGCATCATTTATAGCCTGAGCACCAATGATCAGTTAAGAATTATAACTTTAACTGGCCGATCAACTTGACATGTATGCACTAAATTGTTCGTAACCTATGAGTTAGAGCTCTAAATGATACGAATCCAATGGCCACGTTAAACTAGATCAATTTTCTATATTGTGACAAAATTTGATACCGAAATAGATATAACAAAGCGTCCATGTAACCCAATCTATCCTGAACTTCATGATGCCATGCATTATGCTTCATTTATAAGCCTTTACTAAATGAGCACCAAAGATCAGTTAAGAATGATCACTTTAACTAAATCGTTTGTAACTTATGAGTTAGAGCTTAGTATGATACGAATCATGTGTCCACGTTAAGCTAGCTCAATTTTCTATATTGTGACAAAATTTGAGACAGAAATAGATACGCTAAAGCGTCCAATTAATTCAATCTATCCTAATCTGCGTGATGTCATGCATTATGCATCATTAATACGCATTTCCTGAATGAGCACCAATTATCAGTTTAGAATGATCACGTTTACTGGCCGATCAAGTTGACATGTCCGCACTAAATCGTATGTATCTTTTGATTTAGAGCTCACAATGACACGAATACAATGCCCACGTTAAGCGAGCTTAATTTTCTATATTGTGCCAAAATTTGAGATAGAAATAGAAACGACAAAGCGTCCATGTAATCCATTCTATCCCAAAATTCGTGATGCCATGCATTATGCTTCATTTATAAGCCTATACTCAATGAGCACCAATGATCAGTTAAACATGATCATTTTAACAGGCCGATCAACTTGACATGTCCGCACTAAATCGTCCAAACTTTTTATTTAGAGGTTAGACTGGCACGAATCCAATGCCCACGTTAGACTAGCTCAATTTTCTATATTTTAACAAAATTTGAGACAGAAATAGTTACGACAAAGTGTCCATGTAATCCATTCTATCCCAAACTTTGTGATGCCATGCATTACGCTTTATTTATAAGCCTTTGCTCTATGAGCACTAATGATCAGTTAAGAATGATCACTTTAACGGGGCGATCAACTTGACATGTCCGCACTAAATCGTCCGAACTTTTGATTTATTGGTCCGAGTGGCACGAATCCAGTGCCAACGTTAAACTAGCTCAAAATTCTATATTGTAAAAACAATTTAGACAGAAATAGATATGACAAAGCATCCAACTTGACATGTCCGCACTAAATCGTCCGAACTTTAGATTTAGAGGTCAGACTGGCACGAATCCAATAACTACGTTAAACTATCTCAAGTTTCAATATTGTGACAAAATTTGAGGTAGAAATAGAAATGAAAAAGCGTCCATGTAATCCAAAATGTCCCGAACTGCGTGATGCCATGCATTATGCTTCATTTCTAAGCCTTTACACAATAAGCACCAATGATCAGTTAAGAATGATCACTTTAGCTGGCCGATCAACTTGGCATGTCTACACTAAATCATTCGTAACTTATGAGTTAGAGCACAGAATGATACGAGTCCAGTGCGCACGTTAAGCTTGATCAATTTTCTATATTGAGACCAAATTTGAGGCAGAAATAGATACAACAAAGTGTCCAAGTAAACCAATCTATCCTGAGCTGCGTGATGTCATGCATTATGCATCATTTATAGCATTTACTTAATGAGCACCAACGATCAGTTTAAAATGATCACTTTAACTGGCCGATCAACATGACATGTCGGCTCTAAATGGTCTGTATCTTTTGATTTAAAGCTCAAAACGACACGAATCCAATGCCCACATTAAACTAGCTTAATTTTCTATATTGTGACAAAATTTGACACAGAAATAGATATGAAAAAGCGTCCATATAATCCAATTTATCCCAAACTTCGTGATGCCATGCATTATGCTTCATTTATAAGCCTTTACTGAATCACCACCAGTGATCAGTTAAGAGTTGTCACTTTAACTTGTCGTTCAACTTTACATGTCTGCACTAAATCGTTCGTAACCTATGAGTTAGATCTCAGAATGATATGAATCCAGTGCCCACGTTATGCTAGCTTAATTTTATATATTGTGAAAAAATTTGAGATAGAAATAGATACGACAACGCGTCCATGTAATCCATTCTATCCCAAACTTCGTGATGCCATGCATTATGCTTCATTTATAAGCCTTTACTCAATTAGCACCAATGATCAGTTAAACAAGATCACTTTAACAGGCCGATCAACTTGACATGTCCGCACTAAATCGTCCAAACTTTTTATTTAGAGGTCAGACTGGCACGAATCCAATGCCCACATTAGACCAGCTCAATTTTCTATATTGTGACAAAATTTGAGACATAAATAGTTACGACAAAGTGTCCATGTAATCCAATCTATCCCAAACTTCGTGATGCCATACATTATGCTTCATTTATAAGCTTTTGCTCTATGAGCACTAATGATCAGTTAAGAATGATCCCTTTAACGGGCCGATCAACTTGACATGTCCGCACTAAATCGTCCGAAATTTTAATTTATAGGTCTGAGTGGCACGAATCCAATGCCAACGTTAAACTAGCTCAAGTTTCTATATTGTAAAAACAACTGAGACAGAAATAGATACGACAAAGCGTCCAAGTAATCCAATCTACACTGAACTGGTTGATGTCATGCAATATGAATAATTTATAAGCCTTTACTCAATGAGCACCAATGACCAGTTTAGAATGATAACTTTAACTCGCCGATCAACTTGACACGTTCGCACTAAATCGTTCAAAAATTTTATTTAGAGGTCATATTGGCACGAATCCAATGCCCACATTAAACTAGCTCAATTTTTTATATTGTAAACAATTGAGACAGAAATAGATACGACAAAGCGTCCAAGTAATCCAATCTATACTGAACTGGGTGATGTCATGCAATATGCATCATTTATAAGCCCTTACTCAATGAGCACCAATGATCAGTTTAGAATGATCACTCTAACTGGCCGATCAGCTTGACATGTCTGCACTAAATCGTTTGTAACTTTTCATTTTGAGCTCATAATGACACGAGTCCAATGCCCATGTTAAGCTAGCTCAATTTTCTATATTGTGACAAAATTTGAGACATAAATAGATAAGATAAAGTAAGACAAAGTGTCCATGTAATCCAATCTATCCCAAACTTCGTGATGCCATGCATTATGTTTCATTTATAAGCCTTTAATCAATGAGCACCAATGATCAGTTAATAATGATCAATTTAACTGGCTGATCAACTTGACATGTCCGCACTAAATCGTCCGAACTTTTGATTTAGAGGTCAGACTGGCACGAATCCAATACCTACGTTAAACTAACTCAAGTTTCAATGTTGTGACAAAATTTGAGGTAGAAATAGAAATGAAAAAGCGTCCATGTAATCCAATGTTTCCCGAACTGCGTGATGCCATGCATTATGCTTCATTTCTAAGCCTTTACACAATAAGCACCAATGATTAGTTAAGAATGATCACTTTAGCTGGCCGATCAACTTGACATGTCTACACTAAATCATTTGTAACATATGAGTTAGAGCTTAGAATGATACGAATCCAGTGTGCACGTTAAGCTTAATCAATTTTCTATATTGAGGCCAAATTTGAGGCATAAATAGATACGCCAAAGTGTCCAAGTAAACCAATCTATCCTGAGCTGCGTGATGTCATGCATTATGCATCATTTATAGCATTTACTTAATGAGCACCAATGATCAGTTTAAAATGATCACTTTAACTGGCCGATCAACATGACATGTCGGCTCTAAATGGTCCGTATCTTTTGATTTAGAGCTCAAAACGACATGAATCCAAAGCCCACATTCAGTTAGCTTAATTTTCTATATTGTGACAAAATTTGACAAAGAAACAGATACGAAAAAGCGTCCATATAATCCAATCTGTCCCAAACTTCGTGATGACATGCATTATGCTTCCTTTATAAGCCTTTACTGAATGAGCACCAATGATCAGTTAAGAGTTTTCACTTCAACTTGTCGATCAACTTTACATGTCTGCACTAAATCGTTCGTAACCTATGAGTTAGAGCTCAGAATGATATGAATCCAGTGCCCACGTTAAGCTAGCACAATTTTCTATGTTGTGACAAAATTTGAGATAGAAATAGATAAGACAAAGTGTCCATGTAATCCAATCTATCCCAAACTTTGTGATGCCATGCATTATGCTTCATTTATAAGCCTTTACTCAATGAGCACCAATGATGAGTTAAGAATGATCACTTAAACTCACCGATCAACTTGACATATCCGCACTAAATAGTCCAAACTTTTGATTTTGAGGGTAGACTGGCACGAATCCAATGCCCATGTTAAATTAGCTCAATTTTCTATATTGTGACAAAATTTGAGACAGAAAGAGATACGAAAACGTTTCGATGTCATCCAATCTATCGCGAACTATATGATGCCATGCATTATGCTTCATGTATAAACCTTTATCCAATGAGCACCAATGATCAGTTAAGAATTATCACTTTAACAGGCCGATCAACTTGACATGTCTCCACTAAATCGTTCGTAACTTATGAGCTAGAGCTCAGAATGATACGAATCCAGTGCCCACGTTAAGCTACCTCAATTTTCTATATTGTGACAAAATTTGAGACAGAAATCAATACAAAAAAATGTTCAAGTAATCCAATCTATGCAAAACTGCATGATGCCATGCATTATGCTTCATTTACAAGCCTTTACTCAATGAGCACAAATGATCAGTTTAGAATTATCACTTTAACTGGCCGATCAACTTGACATTTTCGCATTAAAATCGCTCGTAACTTATGATTTAGAGCTCATAATGATACGAATCCCGTGCCCACGTTAAGCTAGCTCAATTTTCTATACTGTGACAAAAGTTTAGGCAGAAATAGATACGAAAAATTGTACTAGTAATCCATTCTATCCCGAGCTGTGTTATGTCATGCATCATTTATAGCCTTTACTCAATGAGCACCAATGATCAGTTTAGAATGATCACTTTAACTGGCTGATCAACTTGACATTTCCTCACTAAATCGTCCGTAATTGTTTATTTATATTGCAGAATGACACGAATCCAATGCCCACGTTAAGCTAGCTCAAATTTCTATATTGTGACAAAATTTGAGACAGAAAGAGAGACGACAAAGCATCCAAGTAATACTATCTATCCAAACAACTTGCTGCCATGCTTTATGCTTCATTTATAAGTTTTTACTCAATGAGCACCAAAGATCAGTTTAGAATGATTATTTTAACTGGCTGATCAACTAACAATATCGTTTTTTAACTTTTGATTTAGAGCTCCGAAACACACGAATACAATGCCCATGTTAAGCTAGCTAAATTTTCTATAGTGTAACAAAATTTGAGACAGAAATAGATACGAAAAAGCATCCAAGTAATCCAATCCATCCCAAACTGCACGATGCCATGCATTATTTTTCATTTATTAGCTTTTACTAAATGAGCAGCAATGATCAGTTAAGACTGATCACATTAACTGGCAGATCAACTTGACATGTATGCACTAAATTGTTTGTAACCTATGAGTTAGAGCTTAGAATGATACGAATCCAATGCCCACGTTAAACTAGATCAATTTTCTATATAATGAAAAAATTTGAGACCGAAATAGATATGACAAAGCATCCATGTAATCCAATCTATCCCGAACTTCATGATGCCATGCATTATGCTTCATTTGTAAGCCTTTACTCAATGAGCACCAATGATCAGTTAAGAATGATCACTTTAACTGGCCGATCAACTTGACATGTCTGCACTAAATCGTTCGTAACTTATGAGTTAGAGCTTAGAATGATACGAATCATGTGCCCACGTTAAGCTAGCTCAATTTTCTATATTGTGACAAAATTTGAGATAGAAATAGATACGCTAAAGTGTCCAATTAATTCAATCTATCCCAATCTGCGTGATGTCATGCATTATGCATCATTTATAAGCATTTACTGAATGACCACCAATGATCAGTTTAGAATGATCACGTTTACTGGCCTATCAAGTTTACATGTCTGCACTAAATCTTCCGTATCTTTTGATTTAGAGCTCACAATGACACGAGTCCAATGCCCACGTTAAGCTAGCTTAAGTTTCTAATTGTGACAAAATTTGAGATAGAAATAGATACGACAAAGCGTCCATGTAATCCATTCTATCTCAAACTTCGTGATGCCATGCATTATGCTTCATTTATAAGCCATTACTCAATGAGCACCAATTATCAGTTAAACATGATCACTTTAACAGGCCGATCAACTTGACATGTCCGCACTAAATCGTCCAAACTTTTTATTTAGAGGTCAGACTGGCACGAATCCAATGCCCACGTTACACTAGCTCAATTTTCTATATTGTGACAAATTTTGAGACAGAAATAGTTATGAAAAAGTGTCCATGTAATCGAATCTATCCCAAACTTCGTGAAGCCAAGCATTATGCTTCATTTATAAGCCTTTGCTCTATGAGCACTAATGATCAGTTAAGAATGATCACTTTAACGGGCCGATCAACATGACATATCCGCACTAAATCATCCGAACTTTTAATTTATAGGTCCGAGTGGCACGAATCCAATGCCAATGTTAAACTAGCTCAAGTTTCTATATTGTAAAAACAATTGAGACAGAAATAGATACGACAAAGCGTCCAAGTAATCCAATCTACACTGAACTGGTTGATGTCATGCAATATGAATCATTTATAAGCCTTTACTCAATGAGCACCAATGACCAGTTTAGAATGATCACTTTAACTCGCCGATCAACTTGACACGTTCGCACTAAATCGTCTAAACTTTTGATTTAGAGGTCAGACTTGCACGAATGCAATGCCCACGTTAAACTAGCTCAATTTTTTATATTGTGAAAACAATTGAGACTAAAATAGATACAACAAAGCGTCCAAGTAATCCAATCTATACTGAACTGGGTGATGTAATGCAATATGGATCATTTATAAGCCTTTACTCAAGGAGCACCAATGATCAGTTTAGAATGATCACTTTAGAATGATCACTTTAAATGGCCGATCAACTTGACATGTCTGCACTAAATCGTTCGTAACTTTTGATTTAGAGCTCATAATGACACGAGTCCAATGCCCACGTTAAGCTAGCTCAATTATCTATATTGTGACAAAATTTGAGACATAAATTGATAAGATAAAGTAGGACAAAGTGTCAATGTAATCCAATCTATCCCAAACTTCGTGATGCCATGCATTATGTTTCATTATAAGCCTTTACTCAATGAGCACCAATGATCTGTTAATAATGATCAATTTAAGTGGCCGATCAACTTGACATGTCCACACTAAATCATCCGAACTTCTGATTTAGAGGTCAGACTGGCACGAATCCAATACCCATGTTAAACTAGCTCAATTTTCAATATTGTGACAAAATTTGAGGTAGAAATAGAAATGAAAAAGTGTCCATGTAATCCAATCTGTCCCGAACTGCGTGATGCCATGCATTATGCTTCATTTCTAAGCCTTTACTCAATAAGCACCAATGATCAATTAAGAATGATCACTTTAGCTGGCCGATCAACTCTACATGTCTACACTAAATCATTTGTAACTTATGAGTTAGAACTCAGAATGATACGAATCTAGTGCGCACGTTAAGCTTGATCAATTTTCTATATTGTGACCAAATTTGAGGCAGAGATAGATACGACAAAGTGTCCAAGTAATCCAATCTATCATGTGCTGCGTGGTGTCATGCATTATGAATCATTTAAAGCCTTTACTTAATGAGCACCAATGATCTGTTTAAAATGATCACTTTAACTGGCCGATCAACTTGACATGTCCGCTCTAAATGGTCCGTATCTTTTAATTTACAGCACAAAACGACACAAATCCAATGCCCATATTAAGCTAGCTTAATTTTCTATATTGTGACAAAATTTGACACAGAAATAGATACGACAAAGCGTCCATATAATCCAATCTATCCCAAACTTCATGATGCCATGCATTATGCTTCATTTATATGCATTTACTCAGTGAGCACCAATGATCAGCTAAGAGTTATCACTTTAACTTGTCGATCAACTTTACATGTCTGCACTAAATCGTTCGTAACCTATGAGTTAGAGCTCAGAATGATATGAATCCAGTGCCCACGTTAAGCTAGCTCAATTTTCTACATTGTGACAAAATTTGAGAGAGAAATAGATAAGACAAAGCGTCCATGTAATCCAATCTATCCCAAACTTTGTGATGCCATGCATTATGCTTCATTTATAAGCCTTTACTAATTGAGCACCAATTATCAGTTAAGAATGATCACTTTAACTCGCGGATCAACTTGACATGTCTGCACTAAATAGTCCAAACTTTTGATTTTGAGGTTAGACTGGCGCGAATCCAATGTCCATGTTAAATTAGCTCAATTTTCTATATTGTGACAAAATTTGAGACAGAAAGAGATACGAAAAAGTTTCGATGTCATCCAATCTATCCCAAACTATGTGATGCCATGCATTATGCTTCATTTATAAGCCTTTATTGAATGAGCACCCATGATCAGTTAAGAATGATCACTTTAACAGGGCGATCAACTTGACATGTCTCCACTAAATCGTTCGTAACTTATGAGTTAGAGCTCAGAATGATATGAATCCAGTGACCACGTTAAGCTACCACAATTTTCCATATTGTGACAAAATTTGAGACAGAAATAAATACAAAAAAGTGTTCAAGTAATCCAATCTATGCAAAACTGCATGATGCCATGCATTATGCTTCATTTATAAGCCTTTACTCAATGAGCACAAATGATCAGTTTAGAATTATCACTTTAACTGGCCGATCAACTTGACATTTTCGTATTAAATCATTGGTAACTTATGATTTAGAGCTCATAGTGACACGAATCCAATGCCCATGAAAAGTTAGCTCAATTTTCTATATTGTGACAAAATTTGAGACAAAAATAGATATGAACAAGTGTTCAAGTAATCCAATATAACAAAAACTACGTGATGCCATGCATTATGCTTCATTTCTAAGCATTTACTCAATGGGAACCAATGATCAGTTTAGAATGATCACTTTAACAGCCCGATCAACTTGACATGTCCGCACTAAATCATCCCTAACTTTTTATTTAGAACTCAGAATGACACGTATCCACTGCATACGTTAAGTTAGCTCAATTTTCTATATTGTGACAAATATTTGAGACAAAAATATATATACGAAAAAGCGCTCAGGTAATCTAATCTAACCAAAACTGCGTGATGCCATGCATTATGCTTCATTTCTAAACCTTTACTCAATGAGCACCAATGATAGGTATAGAATGATCACTTTAACTGGTCAATCAACTTGACATGTCTGCACTAAATCATCACTAACTTTTGATTTAGAGCTCCGATTGACAAGAATCCAATGCCTACGTTAAGCTAGCTCAATTTTTTATATTGTGACAAAAATAGTTTAGAATGACACGAATCCAATGCACACTTTAAACTAGCTCAATTTTCTATATTGTGACAAAATTTAAGATAGAAATAGATACGACAAAGTGTCCAAGTAATGCATTTTATCCCATACTGCGAGATGCCTTGCTTTATGCTTCATTTATAAGCGTTTACTCAATCAGCACTAATGATCAGTTTAGAATGATCATTTTAACTGGCCGATCAACTTGACATGTCTCCACTAAATCTTCCATAAAATTTAATGCCCACGTTAAGCTAGCTTAATTTTCTATATTTTAACAAAACTTGAGACAAAATTGAGACGCTAAACCATCCAAGTAATCAAATCTATCCCAAACTACGTGATGTCATGCCTTATGCTTCATTTATGAGCCTTTATATAATGAGCACTAATGATCAGTTTATAATGATCACTTTAACTGGCCGATCAACTTGACATGTTCGCACTAAATCGTCCATAAATTTTGACTTAGATATCAGAATGACACGAATCCAATGCCCACGTTAAGCTATCCAAATTTTCTATATTGTGACAAAAGTTGAGACAGAAATAGATACGAAAAAAATGTCCAAGTAATCAAGTATATCCAAAACTGTGTGATGCCATGCATTATGCTTCATTTATAAGCGTTTACTCAATCAGCACCAATGATCAGGTTAGAATAATCATTTGAACTGGCTGATCAACTTGACATGTCTGGAATAAATCGTCGGTAACTTTTGATTTAGAGCCCAGAATGATACGAATCCAAGGCTCATGTTAGGCTAGCTCAATTTTCTATATTTTAACAATATTTGAGATACAAATAGAGAAGACAAAGCGTACAAGTAATAAAATCTATCCCAAACTACGTGATGCCATGCTTTATACTTCATTTATAAGTCTTTACTTAATGAGAACCAATGATTAGTTTGGAATGATCACTTTAACTGGCCGATCAACTTGACATTTCTGCACTAAATTGTCCTTAACTTTTTATTTTGAGCTCAGAATAACATCAATCCAATGCCCATGTTAAGCTATTTCAATTATATATATGTTGTAACAAAATTTGAGATAAAAATAGATACAAAAAAGCGTTCAAGTAATCCAATCTATCTAAAATTGTGTGATGTCATGCATTATGCTTCATTTATAAGCCTTTACTCAATTAACACAAATTATTGGTTTAGAATGATCATTTTAACTGCCCGATCAACTAGACATGTCCACGTTAAATCATCTGTAACTTTTGATTAAGATCTCCAAATGACACGAATCCAATGCCCACGGTAATCTAGCTCAATTTGCTCTATTGTGATAAAATTTAAGACTAAAATTGCCTCAACGAAGCGTCCAACAAATCTCATCTATCCAAATCAGCGTAATGTCATGCATTATGCTTCATTTATAAGCCTTTACTCATAGAGCACCAATGCTCAATTTAGAATGATCATATTAACTGACCGATCAACATGACAAGCCGACACTAAATCGTCTATAACTTTTATTTTATAGCTCAGAATGACATTAATCCAATGCCCATGTTAAACTAGCTCAATTTTCTATATTGTGACAAAATTTGAGACAGACATATATGCGAAAAAGTATCCCAGTAATCTTTTCTATCCCGAACTGTGTGATGCCATGCATTATGCTCATTTATAAGCTTTTACTCAATGAGCACCAATGATCAGTTTAGAATGATCATTTTAATTGGCCTATCAACTTGACATGTCTACACTAACACATCCGTAAATTTTGACTTTAGTTCAGAATAACACGAATCCAATGCCTGCATTAAACTAGTTCAGTTTTCTATATTGAGACAAAAATTGAGATAGAAATAGATACGAAAAAGCGTCCAAGTAACCCAATCTGTCAAAAACTGCGTGATATCATGCAATATGGTCATTCATAAAGCCTTTAGTCAATGAGCACCAATGATCACTTTAGAATGATCATCTTAACGGGCCGATCAACTTGACATAACCGCACTAAATTGTCCGTACCTTTTGATTTAGAGTTCAGAATCACAATAATCCAATGCCCATGTTAAGCTAGCTCAATTTTCTATATTGTGAAAAAAATTGAGGTAGAAATAGATACGACAAAGCATCCAAGTAAACCAGTCTATCCAAAACTGTGTGATGCCATGCATTATTCTTCATTTATAAGCTTTTACTCAATGATCACAATGATCAGTTCAGAATGATCATTTTAACTGGCTGCTCAACTTGACATGTCAGCACGAAATGGTCCATAACTTTTGATTTAGAGCTCAGAATGACACGAATCCATTGCCCACATTAAGCTCGTTCAGTTTTTTTATATTGTGACAAACTTTGAGACAGAGCTAGATACGACAAAGGGTCCAAGTAATCAAATCTATCCAAAACGGGATGATTCCATGCATTATGCTTCATTTATAAGCCTTTACTCAATGAGCACGAATGATCAGTTTAGGATAATTATATTAACTGGCTGATCAACTAGACATTTTTGCACTAAATTGTCCGTAACTTTCGACGTAGATCTCAGAATGATACGAATCCAGTTCCCACGTTAAGGTACCTCAACTTTCTCTATTTTGACAGAATTTGAGATAGAAATAGAGATGAAAAAGCATCCAAGTAATCATATCTATCCCAAACTACGTGATGCCATGTTTTATGTTTCATTTATAAGCCTTTACTTAATGAGTACCAATGATCAGTTTGGAATGATCATTTTAACTGGCCGATCAACTTGACATGTCCACACTAAATCATCTGTAACTTTTGATCAGAGCTCAAAATGACACTGATCCAATGCCCACGTTAAGCTAGCTCAATTTTCTATATTGTAAAAAAATTTGAGACAAAAATAGATTCCACAAAGCGTCCAAGTAATCCAATCTATCTAAAACTATGTGATGCCTTGCATTATGGTTCATTTATAAGCTTTTACTCAATGAGTACCAATGATCTGTTTAGAATGATCAGTTTAACTATCGGATCCACTAGACATTTCCACATTAAATCATCAGTAACTTTTGATTTACATCTCAGAATGACACGAATGCAATGCCCATGTTAAGCTAGCTCGAATTTCTATATTGTGACAAAATTTCGGAAAGAACTAGATACGACAAAGCATTCAAGTAATCTAATCTATCCAAAACTGCATGTTGCCATGCTTTATTCTTTAATTATAAGCCTTTACTTAATGAGCACCAATGATCAATTTATAATGACCACTTTAACTGTCTGATCCACTTGACATGTCCACACTAAATTGTCCGAACCTTTTGATTCAGTTCTCCGAATGACACGAACCCGATGCCCACATTAAGTATGACCAATTTTCTATATTGTGACAAAATTTGAGACAGAAATAGATATGACAAAGCGTCAAAGTAATCCAGTCTATCCAAAATTGCGTGATGCCATGCATTATGTTTGATTTATAAGCCTTTACTCAATGAGCACCATGATCAGCTTAAAATAATCATATTAACGGGACGATCAACTTGACATGTCCGAACAAAATCTTCTGTAACTTTTGATTTTGAGCCCAAAATGATACGAATCCAATGCCCACGTTAAACTAGCTCAAATTTCTATAAATTGACAAAATTTGATATAAAAATAGAGAATACAAAGTGTCCAACTAATCAAATCTATCTCAAACTACGTGATGTCGTGTTTTATTCTTCATTTATAAGCCTTTACTTATTGAGCACCAAAGATTAGTTTAGAATTATCACTTTAACTGGTCGATCGACTTGACATATCCGCCTTCAATCGCCCATAACGTTTGATTTAGAGCTCAGAATACATGAATCCAATGTCCACATTAAGCTAGCTCAATTTTCTATATTGTGATAAAATTTAAAACTAAAATTGCTCCGACAAAATGTCTAAGTAATTCCATCTATCCAAAACTGCATAATGTCATGCATTATGCTTCATTTATGATTCATTATTCAATGAGCACCAATGAACAGTTTATAATGATCATATTAACTTGCCAATCAACATGACATGTCCATACTGAATTGTCCGTAACTTTTGTTTTATAGCTCAGAATGACACGATTCCAATGTCCACGTTAAGCTACCTCAATTTTCTATATTGTGACAAAATTTGAGACAGAAATAAATACGGCAAAGCATCCAAGTAATCTTGTCTCTCCCAAACTGCGTGATGCCATGCACTATGCTTCATTTATAAGCTTTTACTCAATCAACACCAATGATCAGTTTAGAATGCTCATTTTAATTGGCCGATCAACTTGACATGTCTACACTAACTCGTTTGTAACTTTTGACTTATTTTTAAGAATGACATGAATCCAATGCCCACTTTAAACTAGTTCAATTTTCTATATTGAGAAAAGCTTTAAGATAGAAATAGATACGACAAAGCGTCCAAGTAACCCAATCTATCAAAAAATTGTGTGATGTCATGCATTATGCTTCATTTATAAGCCTTTACTCAATGAGCACCAATGATCACTTTAGAATGATCATATTAACTGGCCGTTCAACTTAACATGTCCACACTAAATTGTCCATAACTTTAGATTTAGAGCTCAAAATAACCATGTTAACCTAGCTCAATTTTCTATATTCTAACAATGTTTGAGAAAAAATTAGATACGACAAAGCGTCCAAGTGATGCCATACACTACTCTTCATTTATAATATTTTACTCAAAGAGCACCAATGATCAGTTTAGACTGATCATTTTGACTTGCCAATCAACTTGACATGCCTGCATGAAATGGTCCGTAACTTTTGATTTAGAGCTCAGAATAACACGAATCTAATGTCCACGTTAAGCTAGTTCAATTTTTTTATATTGTGACAAAATTTGAGACAAAACTAGATACAACAAAGCATCCAAGTAATCAAATCTATCCAGAACTGTGTGATACCATGCATTGTGCTTCATTTATAAGCCTTTACTTAATGCGCACGAATGATCATTTTAGAATAATCATATTAACAGGCCGATGAAGTTCACATGTACGCACTAAATCGTCTGTAACTTTTGATTTATAACTCAGAATGATACGAATCAATGCCCATGTTAAACTACCTCACATTTCTATATTTTGACGGGATTTGAGATAAAAAATATAGAAGAAAAATTGTCCAACTAATGAAATCTATCCCAAACTATGTGATGTCATGCTTTATGCTTCATTTATAAGACTTTACTTAACGAGCACCAATGATCAGTTTAGAATGATCACTTTAACAAGCCGATCAACTTGATATGTCCGCACTAAGTCGCCCGTCAGTTTTGGTTTAGAGCTTAGACTGACACGAATCCAATGCCCACGTTAAACTAGCTCAATTATCAATATTGTAACAAAATTTGAGACAAAAATAGATACAAAAAAGCATCCAAGTAATCCAATCTATGATTTTAACATGCCGATCAACTTGACATGTCAGCGCTAAATCTTCCGTAAATTTTGATTTAGATCTCATAAAGACACGAATCCAATGCCCACGTTAAGGTAGCTCAATTTTATATATTGTGACAAAATTTGAGACAAAATTAGTTACTACAAAGTGTCCAAGTAATTCATTTTATCCCAAACTGCGAGATGCCTTGCTTTATGCTTCATTTATAAGCCTTTACCCAAATCAGCAGTAATGTTCAGTTTAGAATGATCATTTTAACTAGCCGATCAACATGACACGCCTGCACTAAATTGTCTGTAACTTTTGATTTATAGCTCAGAATGACACGAATCTAATGGCCACATTAAGCTAGTTCAATTTTCTATATTTTGACAAAATTTGAGACAAAACTAGATACAGCAAAACCGTCCAACTAATCAAATCTATCCAAAATTGCGTGATTCCATGCATTATGCATCATTTATAAGCCTTTACTCAGTAAGCACCAATAATCAGTTTAGAATGATCACTTTAACTGGCAGATCAATTTGACATGTCCGCACTAAATCGTCTGTAACTTTTTATTTAGAGCTTAGAATGACACGAATCCAATACCCACGTTAAGCTAGCTGAATTTTCTATATTTTGACAAAACTGAGATAAAATAGAGGAGACAAAGCATCGAAGTAATCCAGTCTATCCTTATTCTTCATTTTAAAGCTTTTACTCAATGGGCATCAATGATCAGTTTAGAATGATTACTTTAACCGGCCGATCAATTGACATGTTTGCACTAAGTTGTCCGGAACTTTTGTTTTAGAGCTCACAATGATACGAATAAAATGCCCTTGTTATGCTAGCTTAATTATCTACATTGTAACAAAATTTGAGACAAAACTATATACAAAAAGCGTCCAAGTAATCCAATCTATCTTAAACTGCATGATGACATGCATTATTCGTCATTTATAAGCCTTTACTCAATGAGCACCAATTATCATTTTAGAATTATCACTTTAACTGGCCGATCAACTAGACATGTCCGCACTCAATCGTTCGTAACTTTTGATAAAGATCTCATAATGACAAGAATTCAATGCCCACATTAAGCTAGCTTTATTTTCTATATTGTGATAAAATTTGAGACAAAAATAGGTACGACAAATCGTCCAAGTAATCCAGTCTATCCCAAACTGCGTGATACCATGCATTATTCTTCATTTATAAGCTTTTACTCAATGAGCACCAATGATCAGTTTATAATGATCATTTTAACTGGCCGATCAACTTGACATGCTCAGAATGACGAATCCAATGATCGTCCGTAACTTTTGATTTATAGCTCAGAATGGCGAATCCAATGCCCACATTAAGCTAGTTCAATTTTCTATATTTTGACAAAATTTGAGACAAAACTAGATACGACAAAGCATCCAAGTAATCAAATCTATCCAAAATTACGTGATTCCATGCATTATGCTTCATTTATAAGCCTAACTCAACTAGCACCATTGATCAGTTTAGAATAACTATATTAACTAGCTGATCAACTTGACATGTCCGCACTAAATCATCCATAACATTTGATTAAGAGATTAGAATGACACAAATCCAATGCCCACGTTAAGCTAACTCAAATTTCTATATTTTGACAAAACTTGAGACATAATAGAGATGACAAAGCATCCAAGTAATCAAATCTATTCCAAAATACATGATGCCTTGTTTTATGCTTCATTTAATAGCCTTTATATAATGACCACTAATGATCAGTTTAGAATGATCACTTTAATTGGCCGATCAACTTGACATGTCTGCACTAAATTGTTTGTAACTTTTGATTTAGAGTTCATAATGACACGAATCTAATGTCCACGTTAAGCTAGCTCAGTTTTCTATATTATGACAAAATTTGAGACAGAAGTAGATACGACAAAGCATCCAAGTAACCCAATCTATTAAAAAATGTGTGATGTCTTGCATTATGCTTCATTTATAATCCTTTACTCAATGAACACCAATGATCACTTTAGAATGATCATATTAACTGGCCGATCAACCTGACATGTCCGCACCAAATTGTCCTTAACTATTGATTTATTGCTCAGAATGAAACGAGTCCAATGCCCACGTTAAGCTACTTCAATTTTTTATATTGTGACAAAATTTGAGACAAAACTAGATACGACAAAGCGTCCAAGTAATCAAATCTACCAAAACTATATGATGCCATGCATTATGCTTCATTTATAAGCCTTTACTTAATGAGCACCAATGATCATTATAGAATAATCATATTAACTGGCCGATCAAGTTGACATGTCCACAATAAATCGTCCGTAACTTTCGATTTATAGCTCAGAATGATACAAATCCAATGCCCATGTTAAACTACCTCAATTTTCTATATTTTGACGAAATTTGACATAAAAATAGAAAAGAAAAATTGTCCAAGTAATGAAATCTATCCCAAACTACGTGATATCATGCTTCATGCTTCATTTATAAGCCTTTACTTAAAGAGCACCAATGATCAGTTTAGAATAATCATATTAACTGGACGATCAACTTGACATGTCTGCTAGAAATGGTCTGTAACTTTTGATTTAGAGCTCAGAATGACACGAATCTAATGTCCACGTTAAGCTAGTTGAATTTTTTATATTATGACAAAATTTGAGACAGAACTAGATACGATAAAGCGTCCAAGTAATTAAATCTATCCATAATTGAGTGATGTCATGCATTATGCTTCATTTATAAGCCTTTACTTAATGAGCACCAATGAATACTTTAGAATAATCATATTAACTGGCCGATCAACTTGACATGTCCGCACTAAATCTTCTGTAACTTTCAATTTAGAGCTCTGAATGAAACGAATCCAATGCCCACGTTAAGCAACCTCAATTTTATATATTTTGACGAAATTTGAGATAAAAATAGAGAAGAAAAATTGTCCAAGTAATGAAATCTATCCCAAACTATGTGATGTCACGCTTTATGCTTCATTTATAAGTCATTACTTAATGAGCACCAATGATAGCCTTATAATGATAACTTTAGCTGGCCAATCAATTGACATGTCCGCACTAAGTCGTCCGTAACTTTTGATTTAGAGCTCAGAATGACACGAATTCAATGCCCATGTTAAGCTAGCTCAATTACCTACACTACAACAAAATTTGAGACAAATAAATACAAAAAGAGTCCAAGTAATCCAATCTATCTAAAACTGTATGATGCCATGTATTATGCTTCATTTATAGGCCTTTACTCAATGAGCAATGATCAGTTTAGAATAATCATATCAACTCGCTGATCAACTTTACATGTTCGCACTAAATTGGCCGTATGTTTTTATTTAGAGCTCATAATGATACAAATCCAATGCCACATTAAGGTACATCAATTTTCTATATTTTGACAAAATTTTAGATAGAAACAGAGATGACAAAGCGTCAAAGTAATCAAATCTATCCAAAACTGCATGATGTCATGCATTATGCTTTATTTATAAGCCTTTACTCAATGAGCACCAATTATCAGTTTAGAATGATCACTTTAACGGGCCGATCAACTAAAAATGTCCGCACTAAATCGTCCGTAACTTTTGATTTAGATCTCATAATGACACGAATCCAATGCCCACGTTAAGCAAGCTCAAGTTTCTATATTATCACAAAATTTGACACAAAAATAGATACGACAAAGCGTCCAAGTAATCCAGTCTATCCCAAACTGCGTGATGCCATGCATAATTCTTCATTTATAAGCTTTTACTCAAAGAGCACCAATGATCAGTTTAGAATGATCACTCTAACTAGCCGATCAACATGACATGTCAGCACTAAATAGTCCGTCACTATTTATTTAGAGCTTAGAATGACACGAATCCAATGCCGACGTTAAGCTAACTCAATTTTCCATATTTTGTCTAAACTTGAGATAGAAAAAGCGTCCAAGTAATCCAGTCTATCCTAAACTACGTGATGTGATTCATTATTCTTCATTTATAAGCTTTTAGTCAATGATCACCAATAATCAGTTTAGAATGATCATTTTAACAGGACGATCAACTTGACATGTCTACAAGAAATGTTTTGTAACTTTTGATTTAGAGCTCAGAATGACATGAATCCAATGGCCACGTTAAGCTAGTTGAATTTTTTATATTATGACAAAATTTGAGACAAAACTAGATACGATAAAGCATCCAAGTAATTAAATCTATCCATAACTAAGTGATTCCATGCATTATGCTTCATTTATAATCCATTACTTAATGAGCACCAATGAATACTTCAGAATAATCATATTAACTGGCCGATCAACTTGACATGTCCGCACTAAATCGTATGTAACTTTCTATTTAGAGCTCTCAATGAAACGAATCCAATGCCCACGTTAAGCTACCTCAATTTTCTATATTTTGACAAAATTTAAGATAAAAATAGAGAAGAAAAATTGTCCAAGTAATGAAATCTATCCCAAACTATGTGATTCCATGCTTTATGCTTCATTTATAATCCTTTACTTAATGAGTACCAATGATCGGTTTAGAATGATTACTTTAACTCACCGATCAATTGACATGTTTGCACTAACTCGCCCGTAACTTTTGATTTAGAGCTCAGAATGACATGAATCCAATGCCCACGTTAAGCTAGCTCAATTATCTACTTTGGAATAAAATTTCAGACAAAAATAAATACAAAAAACATCCATGCATTATGTTTCGTTTATAAGCCTTTACTGAATGAGCACCAATTATCAGTTTAGAATGATCTCTTTAACTGGATGATCAACTAGACATGTCCACACTAAATCGTCCGTAACTTTTCATTTAGATCTCCTAATGACGCGAATCCAATGCCCACATTAAGGTAGCTCAAATTTCTATATTTTAACAAAACTTGAGACAAAATAGAGAAGCCAAAGCACCCAAGTAATTAAATCTATCCCAAGCTCGTTTATGTCTTGCTTTATGCTTCATTTCTAAACCTTTACTTAATGAGCACCAATGATCAGTTTAGAATGATGACTTTAACTGGATGATCAACTTGACATGTCCGCTCTAAATCATCTGTAACGTTTGATTTAGAGTTCAGAATGACATGTATCCAATGCCCACGTTAAGCTAGCTAAATTTTATGTATTGTGATAAAATTGCTTCGACAAACGTCCAAGTAATCCCATCTATCCAAACTGCATAATTTCAAGCATTATGTTTCATTTATAAGCCTTTACTCAATTATCACCAATGATCAGTTTAGAATGATCATATTAACTGGCCAATCAACATGACATGTCCACACTAAATCGTACATAACTTTTGTTTTATAGCTCAAAATGACACGAATCCAATGCCCACATTAAGCTAGCTCAATTTTCTATATTATATCATAATTTTGAGGAAGAAACAGATACGAAAAGGCATCCAAGTAATCCAATCTATCAAAAACTGTGTGATGTCATGCATTAGGCTTCATTTATAAGCTTTTAGTCAATGAGCACCAATGATCACTTTAGAGTGATCATATTAACTGGCCGATCCACTTGACCGGTCCATAGTAAATTGTCTGTAACTTTTAATTTAGAGCTCAGAATGACACGAATCCAGTGCCCACATTAAGCTAGCTTAATTTTCTATATTGTGACAAAATTTGAAATAGAACTAGATAGGACAAAGCATCCAAGTAATCAAGTCTATCCAAAACTGCGTGTTGCCAGGCTTTATTCTTCATTTATAAGCTGTCACTTAAAGAGCACCAAGGATCAGTTTAGAATGATCACTTTAACTGGCCGATCAACTTGACATGTCCGCACTAAATCGTCTGTAACTTTTGATTTAGAGATCAGAATGATACGAATTCAATGCCCACATTAAGCTAATTCAGTTATCTTTATTGTAACAAAATTTAAGACAAAACTTGATACGACAAAGATTCCAAGAAATCACATCTATCCAAAATTGCGTGATTCCATGCATTTTGCTTCATTTATAAGCCATTCTCAATAAACCCCATTGATCAATTTAGAATAATTATATTAACTAGCCGATCAACTTGACATGTCCACACTAAATCGTCCGTAACTTTTGAGTTAGAGCTCAGAATAACACGAATCCATTGCCCACGTTAAGCTAGCTCAATTTTCTATAATTTGACAAAACTTGAGAAAAACTAGAGAAGACAAAGTGTCAAAGTAAACTCATATATCCCAAACTACGTGATGCCATGCTTTATGCTTCATTTATAAGCCTTTATTTAATGAGCACTAATGATCAGTTTAGAATGATTACTTTAACGGGCCGATATAATTGTCATGTCCGCACTAAATTTCGTCTGTAACCTTTTATTTAGAGCTCAGAATGACACGAATCCAATGCCCACGTTAAGCTAGCTCAATTTTCTCTATTGGGATAAAATTTATTACTACATTTGCTTCGACAAAGCGTCCAAGTAATCCCATCTATCCAAAACTGCATGATGTCAGGCATTATGCTTCATTTATAAGCCTTTACTCAATGAGCACCAATGATCAGTTTACAATAATCATATTAACTGGCAGATCAACATGACATGTCCACACTAAATTGTCTGTCACTTTTGTTTTATAGCTCAGAATGACACAAATCCAGTGTCCACGGTAAGCTAGCTTTGTGTCCACGTTAAGCTTGCTTAGTTTCCACGTTAAGTTAGCTCAATTTTCTATATTGTGACAAAATTTGAGACATAAATAGATATGACAAATCATCCAAGTAATCCAGTCTCTCCCAAATGTCATGCATTATGCTTCATTTATAAGCTTTCACTTAATGAGCACCAATGATCAGTTTAGAATGATCATTTTAACTGGCCGATCAACTTCACATTTCTGCACTAAATCATCTGTAACTTTTGACTTATAGCTCAAAATGACACGAGTCCAATGTCCACGTTAAACTAGTTCAATTTTCTATATTGAGACAAAATTTGATACATACGACAAAGCATCCAAAGTCCACGTTGATCGGCCATGCATTATGCTTCGTTTATAAGCCTTTACACAATGCGTACCAATCCTCAGTTTAGATTAATCATATTAACTGGCCGATCCACTTTATATGTCCGTACTAAATCGTCCGTAAAATATTGATTTAGAGCTCAGAATAACACGAATCCAATGCCGACATTAATCTAGCTCAAATTTCTATATTTTGACAAAATTTAAGACAAAACTAGATACGCCAAACCGTCCAATTAATCCAACTTATACCAAATCGCGTGATGCCATGCATTATCCTTCATTTATAAACCTTTACTTAATGAGTACCAATGATTAGTTTTGAATAATCATATTAACTACCCGATCCACTTGACATGTCCGTACTAAATCACCCATAAATTTTAATTTAGAGCTCAAAATGACACGAATCCAATGCCCACGTTAAACTAGCTCAATTTTCTATATTTTGAAAAAATTTGAGACAGTAATAGAGAAGAGAAAGCATCCAAGTAATCCAATCTATCAAAACTTCTTGATGCCATGCTTTATACTTCGTTTATAACCCTTTACTTAATGAGGACAAGTGATCGGTTTAGAATGATCACTTTAACTGGCCGATCAACTTGAAATGACGCACTAAATCGTCCGAAACTTTTGATTTACAGCTCAGAATGACACGAATCCAATACCCACGTTAAGGTAGCTCAATTCTCTATATTGTAACAAAATTTGAAACAGAAATAGATACGACAAAGCGTCCAAATAATCCAATCTATCCCAAACCGCGTGATGCCATGCATTTTAGAATGATCATTTTAACTGGCCGATGAACTTGACATGTATGCACTAAATCATCTATAACTTTTGATTTATAGCTCAAAATGGTACAAATCCAATCCCCACGTTAAGCTAGCTCAATTTTCTATATTTTGACAAATTTTGAGAAAAAAATAGAGACGACAGCGCATCCAAGTAATCCAATCTATAGCAAACTACGTGATGCCAAGCTTTATGCTTCATTCATAGCCTTTACTTAATGAGCACCAATGGTCAGTTTAGAATGATCACTTAAACTGGCCGATCAACTTGACATGTCCGCACTAAAACGTCTGTAACTTTTGATTTAGAGCTCTGAAATACACGAATCCAATGCCCATGTTAAGCAAGCTCAATTTTCTATATTTTTGACAAAATTTGAGACATAACTAGATACAACAAAGTGTCCAAGTAATCCAATCTATCCCAAACTGTGTGATGCCAACCTTTATGCTTCATTCATAGCCTTTAGTTAATGACCACCAATGGTCAGTTTAGAATGATCACTTAAACTGGACGATCAACTTGACATGTCCGCACTAAAACGTCTGTAACTTTTGATTTAGAGCTCAGAAACACATGAATCCATTCCCCACGTTAAGCTAGCTAAATGTTGTATAGTGTAACAAAATTTGAGATAGAAATAGATACGAGAAAAGGTCCAAGTAATCTAATCTATCCCTAACTGTGTGATGCCATGCATTATGCTTCATTTATAAGCCTTTACTCAATGAGCACATATGATCAGTTTAGAATGATTACTTTAACAGTCCAATCAAGTTCACATGTCCACACTAAATCCTCTGTAACTTTTGATTTAGAGCTCAGAATGAATTTAGAGCACACGAATTCAATGCCCACGTTAAGCTAACTTAATTTTCTATATTGTGACAAAATTTGATACATAAATTGATACAACAAAGTGTCCAAGTAATCCAGTGCATGCCAAACTGTGTGATGCCATGCATTATTTTTCATTTATAAGCCTTTACTCAATGAGTACCAATGATCAGTTTAGAATGATCATTTTAACTGGCCGATCAACTTGACATGTTTGCACTAAATCGTCCATAGCTTTTGATTTATAGCTCAGAATGACATGAATCCAATGCTCACATTAATCTTGTTCAATTTTCTATATTGTGACAAAATTTGAGATAAAACTTTATACGACAAAACGCCCAAGTAATCTAATCTATCCCAAACTGTGTGATGCCATGCATTATGCTTAATTTAAAAGGCTTTACTTAATGAGCACCAATAATCAATTTAGAATAATCATATTAACTGACCGATCAACTTGATATGTCCACACTAAATCGTAAGCAACTTTTGATTTAGAGCTCAAAATGACATTAATCCAATGCCCATGTAAAGCTAGCTCGATTCTCTATATTGTGACAAAATTTGAGAAATAAATAAATACGAAAAAGAGTCCAAGTAATCCAATCCATCCCAAACAATGTGATACCATGCATTATGCTTCATTTATAATCTTTTACTCAATGAGCACCAATGATCAGTTTAGAATGATCATTTTATTTGGCTTATCAACTTGACATATATGCACTAAATCGTCCATACCTTTTGATTTATAGCTCCGAATGACACGAATCCAATTCCCACATTAAGATAGTTCAATTTTCTATATTGTGACAAAATTTGAAACAAATCTAGATACGGAAATGTGTCCAAGTAATCCAATATAACCCAGACTGCGTGATGCCATGCATTATGCTTCCTTTATAAGCCTTTACTATAGGAGAACCACTGATAAGATTAGAATGATCACTTTAACTTGCCAATCAACTTTTGATTTAGAGCTCAGAATGACACGAATCCAACGTCCACGTTAAGCTAGCTTAATTTTCTATATTTTGACAAAATTTGAGAGAAAAATAAAGACGACAAAGCGTCCAAATAATCCAATCTATCCAAACTACTTCCTGCCATGGTTTATGCTTCATTTATAAGCTTTTATTTAATGAGTACAAATGATCTTCTTAGAATGATCACATTAACTGGCCACTCAACTTGACATGTCCACATTAAATCGTCCATAATTTTTGATTGAGAGCTTAGAATGACACGAATCCAATGCCCAAATTAAGCTAGCTCAATTTTCTATAATTTGACAAAAATTGAGAAAAAAATAGAGACGACAAAACGTCCAAGTAATCCAATCTATACAAACTACTTGATGTCATGCTTTACACTTCATTTATAAGCCTTTACTTAATGACCACCAATGTTCTGTTTAGAATGATTACTTTAACTGGCTACTCAACTTGAAATGTGCCCAATAAATTGTCCGTAACTTTTGATTTAGAGCTAAAAATGACACGAATCCAATGTCCATGTTATGATAGCTCAATTTTCTGTATTTTAACAAAATTTGAGACAAAATAGATATGTGAAAGCGTCTAAGTAATCAAATCTATCCAAAACTGTGTGATGCCATGCATTATGCTTCATTTACAAGCCTTTACTTAATGAGAAGCAATGATCAGTCTTGAATAATCACTTTAACTGGCCGATCAACTTGACATGTCCGCACTAAATCGTGCTTAACATTTGATTTAGAGCTCAGAATTACCCGAATCCAATGCCCACGTTAAGTTATCTCAATTTTCTATATTGTGACAAAATTTGAAACAGAACTAGATACGAAAAAGCGTCCAAGTAATCCAATATATCCCAAACTGTGTGATGCCATGCATTATTTTTAATTTATAAGCTTTTACTCAATAAGCACCAATGATCAGTTTAGAATGATCATTTTAACTAGCCCATCAACTTGTTATTTCTGCAATAAATCATACGTAACTTTTTATTTCTGCAATAAATCATACATAACTTTTTATTTATAGTTCAGAATGACACGAATTCAAATCCCACATTAATCTAGTTCAATTTTCTATATTGTGACAAAATTTGAGACAAAACTAGATATGAAAAATCGTCCAAGTAATCCAATCTATCCCAAATTTCGTGATGCCATGCATTATGTTTCATTTATAAGTCTTTACTGAATAAGAACCTACGATCAGTTTAGAATAATCACTTTAGCTGGCTGATCAACTTGACATGTCTGCACTAAATCGTGCTTAACATTTGATTTAGAGCTCAGAATGACATGAATCCAATGCCCACGTTAAGCTAGCTCAATTTTCTATATTGTGACAAAATTTGTGACAGGAATCGGTACGACAAAGCGTCCAAGTATTCCAATCTATCAAAAAACTATGTGATGTCATGCATTATGCTTCATTTATAAGCTTTTATTCAATAAGCACTAATGATCAGTTTTGAATAATAATTTTAACTGGCCAATCAACTTGACATGTCTGCACTAAATCGTCCGTAGCTTTTGATTTATAGCTCAGAATGACATGAATCCAATGCCCACATTAAGCTAGTTCAAATTTCTATATTGAGACAAAATTTGAGAAAGAAATAGATATGAAAAAGCGTCCAAGTAATCAAATATATCCAAAACATCGTGATGTCATGCATTATGCTTTATTTATAAGGCTTGACTCAATGAGCACCAATGATCAGTTTAGAATGATCATATTAATTGGCCTATCAACTTGACATGTTTGCACTAAATCGTCTATAACTTTTGATTTAATGTTCCGAATGACACGAATCCAATGCCCACGTTAAGTTTGCTCAATTTTCTATATTGTGACAAAATTTAAGACATAAATAGATACGACAAAGCTTCCAAGTAATTCAATCTATCCTAAATTTCGTGATACCATGCATTATGCTCATTCATAATTCTTTACTCAATGAGCACCAATGATCAATTTTAAATAATCATATTATCTGGTCGATCCACTTGACATGTTCGCACTAAATCGTCCGTAAATTTTGATTCAGAGCTCAGAATGACACGATCCAATGCCCACGTTACACTAGCTCAATTTTCTATTTTGAAAAAATTTAAGACTAAATTTGCTCCGAAAAGTCCTCTAAGTAATCAAATCTAACCCAAACTGCGTTATGCCATGCATTATGCTCATTTATAATCCTTTGCTCAATGAGCACCAATGATCATATTTGAATAATCATATTAACTGGTCGATCCACTTGACATGTCCCCATTAAATCGACTGTGAAATTTTGATTTAGAGCTTAGAATGACACGAATCCAATGTCCACATTACGCTAGCTCAATTTTCTCTATTTAGACAAAATTTAAGACTAAAATTGCTTTGAAAAGTCCTACAAGTAAGCAAATCTGTTCAAAAATGTGTGATGCCATGTATTATACTTCATTTATAAGCCTTTACTCAATGAGCACCAACGATCAGTTTAAAATGATCAATTTAACTGGCCCATCAACTTGACATATCGTCCATATCTTTTGATATATAGCTCATAACGACAGAAATCCAATGCCCACGTTAAACTAGTTTAATTTTTTATATTGTGACAAAATTTAAGACAGAAATAGATACGACAAAGCATCCAAGTAATCCAATCTATCCGAAACTGCGAGATGCCATGCATTCCTTTACTCAATGAGCACCAATGATCATATAAGAGTGATCATTTTAACTAGACGATCATCTTGACATGTCTTCACTAAATCGTCCGTAACTTTTTGATTTATAGCTTAGAATGACACGAATCCAATGCCCACGTTAAACTAGTTCAAATTTCTATATTGTGACAAAATTTGAGACATTAATAGATACGACAAAGAGTCCAAGTAATCTAATCTATCCCACACTGTGTGATGTCATGCATTATTCTTCATTGATAAGCTTTTACTCCATGAGCACCAATGATATGATTGGACTGATAATTTCAACTGGGCGATCAACGTGACATGGCTGCAATAAATCATCCGTAACTTTTGATTTAGAGCTCACAACACACGAATCCAATGCCCACGTTAAAGTAGCTAAGTTTTCTATAGTGTAACAAAATTTGAGACACAAATAGATATGACAAAGCGTCCAAGTAATCCATTCTATCCATAACTATGTAATGCCATGGATTATGTTTCATTTCTAAGCCTTTACTCAATGAGCACCAATGATCAGTTTAGAATAATCACTTTAATAGGCCGATCAACTTGACATGTCCGCACTAAATCATCTGTAACTTTTGATTTAGAGCTAAGAATGACATGAATCAAATGCCCACGTTAAGCTAGTTCAATTTTCTACATTGTGACAAAATTTGAGGCCGAACTAGATATGACAAAGCGTCCAAGTAATCCAATCTATCACGAACCGCATGATGCCATAGATTATGCTTCATTTATATCCTTTACTCAATGAGTACCAATGATCAGTTTTGAATAATTGTATTAACTAGTCGATCCACTTGACATGTCCGCACTAAATCGTCCGTAATTTTTTATTTAGAGCTCAGAATGATACGAATCCAATGCCCACGTTAAGCTAGCTCAATTTTCTATATTTTGACAAAATTGAAGACTAAATTTGCTTTGAAAAGTCTTCCAAGTAATAAAATCTATCCAAAACTGTTTGATGTCATGCATTATGCTTTATTTATAAGTCTTTACTTAATGAGCACCAATCATCAGTTGAGAATCGTCACTTTAATTAACCGATCAACTTGACATGTCCGCAGTAAGTCGTCCATAACTTTTGATTTTTTGCTCAGAATGACATGAATTCAATATCTTCGTTAAGCTAGCTCAATTTTCTATATTGTGACCAAATTTGAGACAGAACTAGGTAAGACAAAGCATCCAAGTAATCCAATCTATCCCAAATTGTGTGATGTCATGCATTATGATTCATTTATAAGCCTTTACTCAATGACCACCAATGATCAATTTAGAATAATCATATTAACTGGCCGATCAACTTGACATGTTCGCACTAAATCGTCCATTAATTTTGATTTAGAGCTCAGAATGACACGAATCCAATGCCCACATTAAGTTAACTTAATTTTCAATATATTGACAAAATTTGAGACAGAAATAGAGATGAAACTGTGTCCAAGTAATCCAATATAATCAAATTGCTTGATGTCATGCATTATGTTTTATTTATAAGCCTTTACTTAATGAGCACCAGTCATCAGTTTAGAATGATCACTTTAACTACCGATCAACTTGACATATCCGCACTAAATCGTCCGCAACTTTTGATTTAGCACTCAGAATGACATGAATTCAATACCTACGTTAAGCTAGCTCAATGTCCTATATTGTGACCAAATTTCAGACAGAACTCGATAAGAACAAGGCGTACAAGTAATCCAATATATCCCAAACTGTGTGATGCCACGCATTATGATTCATTAATAAGCCTTTACTGAATGAACACCAATGATCAGTTTGGAATAATCATATTAACTGGCTGAACAACTTGACATGTCCGCACTAAATCCTCCATAAATTTTGATTTAGAGCTCAGAAGGACAAGAATCTAATGCCCACGTTAAGCTAGGTCAATTTTCTATATATTGACTAAATTTGAGATAGAAATAGAGACGACAAAGCGTCTAATTAATCCAATCTATCCAAGCTACTTGATGCCATGCATTATTCTTCATTTATAAGCTTTTACTTAATGAGCACCAATGATCAGTTTAGAATGATCATATTAACTTCATAATCAACTTGACATGTCTCCACTAAAGCGTTCATAACATTTGATTTATACCTCAGAATGACACGAATCCAATACCCACGTTAACCTAGTTCAATTTTCTATATTATTACAAAATTTGAGATAAAACTGGATATGACAAAGCATCCAAGTAATCCAATCTATCCCAAACTGTGTGATGCCATGCATTATGCTTCATTTATAAGTCTTAACTCAATGAGCACCAATGGTCAGTTTAGAATACTCATATCAACTGGCCGATCAACTTGACATGTCCGCCCTAAATCATCCGTAAATTTTGATTTAGAGCTGTGAATGACACAGATCCAATACCCACGTTAAGCTAGTTCAAATATCTATATTGAGATGAAATTTGAGACAAAAATAGATACGACAAAGCATCCAAGTAATCCAATATTTCTAAAATTGCATGATGTCATGCATTATGCTTCATTTATAAGCTTTTACTCAATGTGCACCAATGTTTAGCTTAAAATGATCATACTAAATGGCTGATGAACTTGAAATTTCCGCACTATTTCGTCCATAACTTTAAATTTAGAGCTCAGAATGACACGAATCGAATGCTCATGTTATACTAGCTTAGTTTATTTTATTATGACAAAATTTGAGACAAAAATGGAGACGACAAAGCGTCCAAGTAATCTAATCTATCCAAATTGCGTGATGTCATGCGTTATGCTTCATTTATAAACTTTTACTCAATAAGCACCAACGATCAGTTTTGAATGATAATTTTAACTGGCCAATCAACTATACATGTCTGCACTAAATCGTCTGTAACTTTTGACTTAGAGCTCAGAAAGACACGAATCCAATGTCCACGTTAAGCTAGCTCAATTTTATATATTGTGATAAAACATAAATACTAAAATTGCTTCGACAAGTCCTCCAAGTAATCAAATCTATCGGAAACTACGTGATGTCATGCATTATGCTTCATTTATAAGCCTTGACTCAATGAGCACCAATGATTAGTTTAGAATGATCATTTTAACTGGTTGATCCACTTGACATTTCTGCAATAAATCGTCTGTAATATTTGATTTAAAGCTCATAATAACACGAATCTAATGCCCACGTTAAGCTAGTTCAATTTTCTATATTAATACAGAAATAGATACGACAAAGCGTCCAAGTAATCCAATCTATACAAAACTGCGTGATGTCATGCATTATACTTCATTTATAATATTTTACTCAATGCACACCAATGATTAGTTTAGAATAATCATGTTAACGTCTGATCAACTTGATATGTCTCCACTAAATCATCCGTAACTTGTAATTTAGAGCTGAGAATATCACGAATCCTATGTTAAGCTAGCTCAGATTATTATATTTTGACGAAATTTGAGACAAAAATGGAGACGACAAAGCATCCAAGTAATCCTATTTATCCCGAACTGCGTGATGCCATGCATTATGCTTCATTTATAAGGTTTTACTAAATAAGCACCAATGATCAGTTTTGATTGATAATTTTAACTGGCCAATCAAATTGAAATGTCTGCACTAAATCGTTTGTAACTTTTGATTTGGAGCTCATAATGACACGAATCCAATGCCCACGTTAAGCTAGCTCAATTGTGATAAAATTTAAGAATAAAATTGCTTCGCCAAGTCCTCCAAGTAATCAAATCTATCCAAAACTGCGTGATGCCATGCCTTATGCTTCATTTATAAGCATTTACTCAATGAGTACCAATGATCAGTTTAGAATGATCATTTTAACTCGCCAATCCACTTGACATGTCTGCACTAAATCGTCTGTAACTTTTGATTTATAGCTCATAATGACACGAATCCAATGCGCACGTTAAGCTAGTTAAAATTTCTATACTGAGACAAAATTTCAGACTGTAATAGATACGACCAAGCGTCCAAAAAATCTAATCTATCACAAATTGCGTGATGTCATGCCTTATGCTTCATTTATAAGCATTTACTCAATGAGTACCAATGATCAGTTTAGAATGATCATTTTAACTCGCCGATCCTCTTGATATGTCTGCAAAAAATCATCCGTAGCTTTTGATTCATAGCTCAGAATGACACGAATCCAGTGCCCACGTTAAGCTAGTTCAAATTTCTATATTGAGACAAATTTTGAGACAGAAATTGATACGACAAAGCATCCAAGTAATCTAATCTATCGAAAACTGCGTTATGTGATGCATTATACTTTTTTATAATCTTTTACTCAATGAGCACCAATGATCAGTTTAGAATTATCATATTACCGTCTGCTCAACTTGACATGTCCCCACTAAATTCTCTATAACTTCTAATTTAGAGCTATGAAAAACACGAATCCTATGCTCAGTTTAAGCTAGCGCAGTTTATTATATTGTGACAAAATTTTAGATAGAAATAAAGACGACAAAGCGTCCAAGTAATCTACTCTATCCCAAACTGAGTGATGTCATGCATTATGCTTCATTTATAAGCTTTTACTCAATAACCAGCAATGATCAGTTTTGAATGATAATTTTAACTGGCCAATCAACTTGACATGTACACACTAAATCATACGTAACCTTTGATTTATAGCTCAGAATGTCACAAATCCAATGTCCACGTTAAGATAGTTCAAATTTCTATATTGAGACGAAATTTGAGACAAAAATAGATACGACAAAGCGTCCAAGTAATGCAATATTTCCAAAATTGTGTGATGTCATGCATTATGCTTCTTTTATAATCTTTTATTCAATGAGCACCTATGATCAGTTTAGCATTATCATATTAACGGCTGATCGGCTTGATATGTCCCCACTAAATCGTCTGTAACTTCTAATTTAGTGCTCTGAATAACATGAATCCAATGCTCACATTAAGCTAGCTCAGTTTATTATTTTGTGACAAAAAGTTTAGACAGAAATCAAGACGAAAAAGCGTCCAAGTAATCCAATCTATCCATAGCTGCGTGATGGTATGCATTATGTTTCATTTATAAGTTTTTACTCAATAAGCACCAATGATCAATTTTGAATAATAATTTTAACTAGCCAATCAAGTTGACATGTGCGCACTAAATCGTCCGTAACTTTTGATTTATAGCTCAAAATGACACGAATCTAATACCCATATTAAGCTAGCTCAATTTTTTATATTGTTGGAAAATTTTAGACTAAAATTGGTTCGGAAAGTCTTCCAAGTTATCCAACCTATTCAAAACTGTGTGATGTCATGTATTACGCTTCATTTATAAGCATTTACTCAATGACCAATTTAGAATGATCATATTAATTGGCCGATCAACTTGACATGTTTCCACTAAACTGTCTGTACGTATCTTTTGATTTATAGCTCATAATGAAATGAATCCAACACACACGTTAAGCTAGCTCAATTTTTTATATTGTGTAAAAATTTAAGGCATAAATAGATACGATAAAGCGTCCAAGTAATCCAATCTATCCAAACTGTGTGATGCCATACATTATTTTTCATTATAAGCTTTTACTCCATGAGCACCAGTGATCAGTTTAGAATGATCATTTTAAGTGGCCGATCAACTTGACATGTCTACCCTAAATCGTTTGTAACATTTGCTTTATAGCTCATAACTACACAAATCCAATGCCCACGCTATCCTAGCTCAATTTTCTATATTGTGACAAAACTTAAGACAAAAATAGATACGACAAAGCATCCAAATAATCCAATCTATCCCAAACTGTGAGATGCCATGCATTCGTTTACTCAATGAGCACCAATGATCACTTTAGAATGATCATTTTAACTGGATGATGATCTTGACATGTCCGCACTAAATCGTCCATAAATTTTGATTTATAGCTTAGAATGACACGAATCCAATGCCGATGTTAATCTAGTTAAATTTTCTATATTAAGGCAAAATTTGAGTAAAAACTAGATACGATAATGCGTCCAAGTTATCCAAGCTATCCAAAACTGTGTGATGTCATGCATTATGCTTCATTTATAAGCATTTACTCAACAAGAACCAATGATCAGTTTACAATGATCATATCAACTGGCCGATCAACTTGACATGTTTGCACTAAATCGTCCATAACTTTTGATTTTGAGCTCATAATGACACGAATCCAGTGCCCACGTTTAGCTAGCTCAATTTTCTATATTGTGAAAAAATTTGAGAAATAAATAGATACGACAAAACGTCCAAGTAATCCAATCTACTCCAAAGTGCGTGAACCCATGCATTATTCTTCATTTATAACCTTTTACTCCATGAGCACCAATGATAAGTTTAGAATGATCATTTTAACTGACCGATAAACTTGACATGGCCGCACTAAATCGTTTGCAACTTTTGATTAGAGCTCCGAAACACACGAATCCAATGCCCACATTAACCTAGCAAAATTTTCTATAGTGTAACAAAATTTGAGACAGAAATATATAGTGGGGACATGTCAAGTTGATCGGCCAGTTAAAGTGATCATTCTAAACTGATCATTGGTGTTCATTGAGTAAAGTCTTATAAATGAAGCATAATACATGGCATCACGCAGTTCAGGATAAATTGGATTACTTGGACGCTTTGTCGTATCTCGTTCTTTCTCAAATTTTGCCACAATATAGAAAATTGAACTAGTTTAAGGCGGGTATTGGATTCGTGTCATTATGATCTATAAATCAAAAGTTTTGGACGATTTAGTGCAGACATGTCATGTTGATCAGCCTGTTAAAATGATAATTTTAAACTGATCATTGGTGCTCATTGTGTTAAAGCTTATAAATGAACAATAATGCATGGCATCACGTAGTTTGGGATGGGTTAGATTACTTCGATGCTTTGTCTTATCTAGTTATGTCTCAAATTTTGTCAGTAGATAATTGAGCTAGCCTAACGTGGGCATTGGATTGGTGTCATTGTGGACATGTCAAATTGATCGGCCAATTAAAATGCTCTTTCTGAACTGATTGTTACTGCTCATTGAGTAAGAGCTTATAAATAAAGCATAATGCATGGCATTACACAGTTTTGGATACATTGGATTACTTGGACACTTTGTCGTATCTATTTCTTTCTCAAATTTTGCAAAATATCGAAAATTGAGCTAGCTTAACGTGGGCATTGGATTTGTGTCATTCTTAGCTTTAAATCAAAAGTTACGGACGATTTAGTGCGGACATGTCAAGTTTATCGGCATGTTAAAGTGATCATTCAGAACTGATCATTGGTACTTATTGAGTAAAGGCTTATAAATGAAGCATAAGGCATGGCATCACACAGTTTGGGATAGATTGGATTACATGGACGCTTTGTCGTCTCTACTTCTATCTCAAATTTTGTCAAAACATAAAAAATTTATCTAGCTTATCTTGGACATTGGATTTGTGTCATTCTGAGTTTGAAATCAAAAGTTACGTACAACTTAGTACGGACATGTCAAGTGGGTCGGCCAGTTGATGTGATCATTCTAATATGATCATTGGTGCGCATTAAGTAGAGGCTTATAAATGAAGCATAAAGCATGACATCAAGCAGTTTGAATAGATTGGATTACTTGGACGCTTTGTCGCCTCTATTTCTATCTCAAATTTTTGTCAAAATATAGAAAACTGAGCTATGTTAACGTGGGTATTGGATTCGTGTCATTCGGAGCTCTAAATCAAAAGTTAGGCACGATTTACTGTGGACATGTCAAGTTGATCCGCCAGTTAGAGTGATCATTCTAAACTGATCAAAGGTAGTCATTAAGTATAGGCTTATAAATTAAGCATAGAGCATGTCATCAAGAAATTTGGGTAGATTGGATTACTTGGACGCTTTCTCGTATCTATTTATGTCTCAAATTTTGTTTCAATATAGAAAATTGAGCTATATTAAAGTGGGCATTGGATTCTTTTGTTTCTGAGCTCTAAATCAAAAGTTACCAACAATTTAGTGCGGACATGTGAAGTTGATCACCCAGTTAAAGTGATAATTCTAAACTGACCATTGGTGCTCACTAAGTAAAGGCTTATAAATGAAGCATAAAGCATGACATCACACAGTTTAGGATAGATTGGATTACTTGGAAACTTTGTTATCTGTTTTGTTTGTCCCAAATTTTGTCAAAATATAGAAAATTGAACTAGATTAACATGGACATTGGATTCGTGTCATTCTGAGCTCTAAATCAAAAGTTAGAGAAAATTTAGTATGGATATGTCAAGTTGATCAGCCAGTTAAAGTGATCATTCTAAACTGATAATTGATGCTCATTGAGTAAATGCTTATAAATAAAGCATAATGCACGGCATTAATCAGTTTGGATAGATTGGATTACATGGACGCTTTGTCGTCTCTATTTCTATATCAAATTTTGTCAAAATATAAAAACAATTTCTAGCTTAACGTGGGCATTGGAATCGTGTCATTCTGAGCTCTAAATCAAAAGTTACGGACAAATTAGTGCGGACATATCAAGTGGGTCGGCCAGTTAAAGTGATCATTCTAATCTGATCATTGGTGCTCATTAAGTAAAGGCTTATAAATGATGCATAATGCATGGCATCAAGCGGTTTAGATAGATTTGATTACTTGGACGCTTTGTCGTCTCTATCTATGTCTCAAATTTTGTTACACTATAGAAAATTTAGCTATCTTAACGTGGCCATTGGATTCGTGTGTTTCTAAGTTATAAATCAAAAGTTACGGACGATTTAGTGCAGACATGTCAAGTTGATCGGCCAGTTAAAATGATCATTCTAAAATGATCATTGGTGCTCATTAAATAAAGGCTTATAAATGCAGCATGAAGCATGGCATCACGCAGTTTGGCATAAATTGGATTACTTTGACGCATTGCCGTCTCTATTTTTGTCTCAAATTTTGAAAAAATATAGAAAATTGAGCTATATTATTGTGGGCATTTGATCCGTGTCATTTTGAGCTGTAAATCAGAAGTTACAGACGACTTAGTGCAGACTATCAAGTTGATCAGCTAGTTAAAGTGATCATTCTAAACTGATCATTGGTGTGGATTGAGTAAAGGCTTATAAATGAAGCATAATGCAAGGCATCACACATTTTTGGATAGATTGGATTATTTGCACATTTTGTCTTATCTATTTTTGTCTCAAATTTTGTTACAATATAGAAAAAGCTTGCTTAACGTGGGCATTGGATTCGTGTGTGTTTTGAGCTCTAAATCAAAACTTACATACAATTTAGTGTGGAAATATCAAGTTGATTGGCTAGTTACAATGATCATTCTAAACTGATCATTGGTGCTCATTAAATAAAGGCTTATAAATGAAGCATAATGCAAGGCATCAAGGAGTTTGGATAGATTGGATTACATGGAAGGTTTGTCGTCTCTATTTCTGTCTCAAATTTATTCAAAATATAGAAAATTGAGCTAGCTTAGCAAGGGCAATGAATTCGTGTTATTCCAAACTCTAAATCAAAAGTACAGACGATTTTGTGTGGACATGTCAAGGTTCCAGTTAATATGATTATTCTAAACTAATCATTGGTGCTCACTGAGTAAAGGCTTATAAATGAAGCCTAATGTATGGCATCACGCAGTTTGGGATAGATTGTATTAGTTGGACGCTTTGTAATCTCTACTTCTGTCTTAAATTTTATCAAAATATAGAAAATTTATCTAGCTTGAACTTGGGCACTGTACTCGGTGTCATTCTGAGATCAAAATCAAAAGTTACGGACAATTTAGTATGGACATGTCAAATTGACCGTCTAGTTAATATGATTTATTTAAACTGATCGTCGGGGCTCATTGAGTAAAGACTTATAAATGAAGCATAATGCACGGCATCACGCATTTTGGGATAGATTGTATTACTTGGACGCTTCATCGTCTCTATTTATGTCTCAAACTCTGTTACAATATAGAAAATTAAGCTAGCTTAACGTGGACATTGGATACATGTAATTCTGAGCTCTAAATCAAAAGTTACGGACGATTTTGTATGAACATGTCAAGTGGAATGGCCAGATAAAGTGATCATTCTAAACTGATCATTGGTGCTAATTAAGTAAAGTCTTATAAATGAAGCATAAAGTATGGCATCACGCATTTTGGGATAGATTGGATTACTTGGACGCTTCGTCATCTCTATTTATGTCTCAAATTCTGTTATAATATAGAAAATTGAGCTAGCTTAACGTGGACATTGGATTCATGTCATTTTGAGCTCTCACTACAAGAAAACTGCCAAAATGTGAATGCATTTTGCGACCACATACATAGTCGCAAAATTTGCGACCAGAGTTGCCATGATTTTGTGACCACTTTGCGACTACGGAGAAATAGTCGAAAAGTGGTCGCAAAAGTGTGACCAAAACATGTAGTCACATATTGATCGCAATACGCAACATTTAGAGACTAAAATGCGACTCTTTTGCAATTGATCTATGTAGTCGCAAATTGGTCGCAAAATAGCGACTGATTTGCGACTACATGTGGAAAACCACTTCTTAGTCGCATATTGGTCGCTAAAAGTGCGACCAATTTGCGACTACATTCTGTAGTGGCTCTTCAGTCACAAAGTGGTGGCAAAGTGCCAACATAAAAAGCATGTGCGTGTTAGGTATAATGACATTTAAGCGACTACACTGTTGTAGTCGCTAAGTAGTGGCAAAGCAGTGGCAAAGTAGTGGCAAAGTAGTTGCAAAATCTTGTATATATATGCCCCATCCCATTCTTTCATTTGTAGAATCGAAGGAAAAAAAATCTTAAAACATGTGGGAAAATTATAATAATTCGAAAGATTGGATGTACAAAAGGATTGATAATGAAACAAGATATATATTGGCGAAATCTGCACAAAGCATGGAGCAGTTCATGAATTTTGCAAGTAGTCAACCAATAGCTCAAAGTAGCGGAGGTAAGTTTTTTTGTCCTTGTATTAATTGCAAAAATGATAAATTTATTCCGGGACGGAAAATATGGAGTCATCTATATAGTCGAGGATTTATGCCAAAGTATTATATTTCGTATAAATATGGAGAAGAGCTGAATGTCAGTTAGGGACGAGTACTAGTCGGGGTGATGTCCAATGAACTCAGGGATATACGCGTGGTTGTACTAGTGATGAAACAGTTGGTACATTCGGTAATAAATATGTTGAAATGGTGACGGATGCATTTCATGAGACAACGACTGATGATCATCAGTACTATAATCAGAACGAAGAAGAATATAATTATAATGAAGAAGAACGGCCTAATGAAGAAGCACAAAAATTTTACAACATGTTAGAACCTGCGAAAAATCCATTGTATCATGGTTGTCATGAAGGGCACTCACAGTTATCTTTAGGTGCTCGGTTCATGAACATTAAGTCTGATTTTAATTTACCAGAAAAATGTATGGATTCTTGGGTGAAGCTGTTTACAGAATATTTGCCCGAGGAGAATCAGGCAACGAGTTCATATTATGAAACCGAAAAATTGATGCGAAATTTAGGCCTCCCGTTTTATACAATTGACGTGTGTGTACAACAATTGAATGATCTTCTGGAAAGAAGATGAGAAATGGGAAAAATGCAAATTTTGCGATTCCCCCCGGTATAAGCCAAGCGAGGGCAGGACGAGAATACCTTTCAGTCGTATGTGGTATTTACCTATAGGTGATAGACGGAAAATATGGAGTCATCTATATAGTCGAGGATTTATGCCAAATTATTATATTTCGTATAAACATGGAGAAGAGTTGATTGTTCAGTTAGGGAATGCGTGGTTGTACTAGTGATGAAACAGTTGGTACATCCGGTAATAAATATGTTGAAATGGTGACGGATGCATTTCTTGAGACAACGACTGATGATCATCAGTACTATAATCAGAACGAAGAAGAATATAATTATAAGGAAGAAGAACGGCCTAATGAAGAAGAACAAAAATTTTACAACGTGTTAGAACTTGCGAAAAATCCATTGTATGATGGTTGTCATGAAGGGCACTCACAGTTATCTTTAGGTGCTCGGTTCATGAACCTTAAGTTTGATTTTAATTTACCAGAAAAATGTATGAATTCTTGGGCGAAGCTGTTTACAGAATATTTTCCCGAGGAGAATCAGGCAACGAGTTCATATTATGAAACCGAAAAATTGATGCAAAATTTAGGCCTCCCATTTTATACAATTGACGTGTGTGTACACAATTGTATGATCTTCCGGAAAGAAGATGAGAAATGGGAAAAATGCAAATTTTGCGATTCCCTCCGGTATAAGCCAAGCGAGGGCAAGACGAGAATACCTTTCAGTCGTGTGTGGTATTTACCTATAGGTGATAGACTTAAAAGAATCTATCAAAGCGAGAAAACCGTAGAGGCAATGAGGTGGCACGCAGAGCATGAAGCAGAAGACGGAAAAATGAGTCATCCATCTTATGCTGCAGAGTGGAAAAAGTTTCCATATCTACATCCTAGATTTGCTGGTGAATCTCGAAACGTTTATCTTGGCTTATGTACTGATGGGTTCAATCAATTTGGGATGTCTTGTAATCATTCATTATGGCCAGTGATTATCACTCCATATAACTTGCCACCGGACATGTGTATGAAGAATGAATATTTGTTTCTAACAATTCTGTATTCGAGACCAAATCATCCGCGTGCACTACAAGAAAATTGCAAATTTGCGACTGCAATTTGTGACTACATACGTGGTCGCAAGTTTTGCGACCACATTTGCCACGGTTTAGCGACTAATTTGCGACTACGTCGAAGTAGTCGCAAATTGGTCGCAAAAATGTGACCAATAAGTGTAGTCGCATGTTGGTCGCAATACGCAACCAATTAGCGACTGAAATGCGACTGACCTAGGTAGTCGCTAATCAGTCGCTATTTTGCGACTGATTAGCGACTACATATGGAAAATCAGTTGGTAGTCGCTTATTGGTCGCTAAAAATGCGACCAATTTGCCACTACGTTCTGTAGTGGCTCTGCAGTCACAAAATGGTGGCAAAGTGCCAACATAAAAAAACATGTGTGGGTAGGTATAACGACATTTAAGCGACTACACTGTTGTAGTCGCAAAATAGTGGCAAATCAGTGGCAAAGTAGTGGCAAAGTAGTGGTAAAATGTTGTATATATATGCACCATCCCATTCTCTCATTTGTAAAATCGAAGAAAAAAATTTATTTAAAACATGTGGGGAAATTATAACAATTCAAGAGATTGGATGTACAGAAGAAGTGATAATGAAACAAGAAATCTATCGGTGGAATTTGCACAATGCATGGAGCAGTTCATGAATTTTGCAAGTAGTCAACCTATAGCTCAAAGTAGCGGAGGTAAGTTTTTCTGTCCTTGTATTAATTGCAAAAATGATAAATTTATTCCGGGACGAAAAATATGGAGTCATCTATATAGTCGAGGATTTATGCCAAATTATTATATTTGGTATAAACATGGAGAAGAGCTGAATGTTCAGTTAGGGATGAGTACTAGTTGGGGTGATGTCCAAAGGAATCAAGGAGGTACACGTGGTTGTAGTAGTGTTGAAACAGTTGGTATATCCGGTAATAGATATGTTGAAATGGTGACGGATGCATTTCGTGAGACAACGACTGATGATCATCTGTACTATAATCAGAACGAAGAAAATTATAATTAGAATGAAGAAGAACGGCCTAATGAAGAAGAACGGCCTAATGAAGAAGCACAAAAATTTTACAACATGTTAGAAGCTGCGAAAAATCCATTCTATGATGGTTGTCATGAAGGGCACTCACAGTTATCTTTAGCTGCTCGGTTCATGAACATCAAGTCTGATTTTAATTTACCAAAAAATGTATGGATTCTTGGGCGAAGCTGTTTACAGAATATTTACCTGAGGAGAATCAGGCAACGGGTTCATATTATGAAACCAAAAAATTGATGCGAAATTTAGGCCTCCCGTTTTATACAATTGACGTTTGTGTTCAAAATTGTATGATCTTCTGGAAAGAAGATGAGAAATGGGAAAAATGCAAATTTTGGGATTCCCCCCGGTATAAGCCAAGCGAGGGCAGGACGAGAATACCTTTCTCTCGTATGTGGTATTTACCTATAGGTGATAGACTTAAAAGAATGTATCAAAGCGAGAAAACTACAAAGGCAATGAGGTGGCACGCAGAGCATGAAGTAGAAGACGGAGAAATGAGTCATCCATCTGATGCTGTAGAGTGGAAAAATTTTCAATATCTACATCCAAGATTTGCTGCTGAATCTCGAAACGTTTATCTTGGCTTATGTACTGATGGGTTCAACCCATTTGGGATGTCTCGTAATCATTCTTTATGGCCGGTGATTATCACTCCATATAATTTGCCACCAGAGATGTGTATGAAGAAAGAGTATTTGTTTCTAACTATTTTGAATTCAGGGCCAAATCATCCGCGTGCTAGTCTGGACATATTCCTCCGACCTTTGATTGATGAGTTGAAAGAATTATGGTCTACAGGAGTTGATGCATACGATGTATCGTTAAACAAAAATTTCAATCTAAAAGCCATGTTACTTTAGACGATAAGCGATTTTCCCGCTTATGGAATGTTGTCAGGATGGACAACGCATGGAAGGCTGGCCTGTCTAATTTGTATGGATGATACGAAGGCATTTCAATTACCAAATGGGAGAAAGACGTGTTGGTTTGATTTTCATAGAAGGTTTCTTCCTAATGGTCACCCGTTACGGAAAAATAAAACAAATTTTTTAAAAGGGAAGCACGCTTTGAATGACTATCCTCCACAATCATTGACAGGAGAACAAGTTTTATACGAGCGAATAAAAACTGTCAATCCTTTAAGAACATGTGAGTGCGGCGGAAACGGTCATGAAATTAAAGAAGAAGGTTATGGCAATTGGCATAATTGGCACAAAGAAAGTATATTTTGGGAGTTGCCGTACTGGACGGATCTTAACCTTCGACATAATCTTGATGTGATGCATACAGAGAAGAATTTCTTCGATAACATCATTAATACTGTTATGAATGTGAAAGAGAAACCAAAAGATACAGTTAAGTCAAAGTTGGATACTGCAAATTTTTGCTCTCGAAAAGAGTTGCACGTGTATGTTCGGAGTAATGCTTCATTCCCTATATTTCGATTGACACAAAAAAGCGAAAGAACGGTTATTGGAATGTATCAAAAATTATGTAAAATTTTTTGGACGGCTATGCGGCAGATTTAGCAATGTGTTGATATGGATGGACTAAAGTTCTCGGGCATGAAAAGTCATGACTGCCATGTTTTTTATGGAAAGGCTTCTCATTTTATATTTGCAGAACATTTACCACGGAACGTTCATCTAGCATTATCAGGTAAATATACTAATAAATATATTTTTTATTGGAAGTACGTAAATTAATAATAATTCCATGTAGTAATTAATTGTCGATGGTAATATATATAGGGATTGGAGGATTTTCCGTGATTTATGCTCCTGATCATTACAACAAAACCGTGTCCGAATTCTAAAGTAAAACATAATCATAATTTTGTGCAATTTGGAAAAGATCTTTCCACCTTCATTTTTCGACGTCATGGAGCATCTTCCTATACATCTACCATACGAAGCTGAACTAGGTGGACCTGTGCAATATAGGTGGATGTATCCATTTGAAAGGTTTTTTAAAAAACTGAAAAGCAAGGCGAAGAACAAACGATATGATGCAGGGTCGATTGTTGAATCATATGTGAATGATGAAATATCTTACTTCTCGGAACATTACTTTGTTGCCCACATACGCACAAAAAACTGGTAACATAAATTAATTCTTATGTTTATTAATTAATTATTTTATTATGAATGGCAAATTTTCATGCTGATATATCGTGTAATTAATATAATATATATATAAAGGTTTACAAGATTCGATGAAGGTGACGTTCCTGTATATCCGGATCCCGGAGTACCGGATATATTTACGCACATGGGTCGTCCAAGTGGTAAATGTAAAGAAATATGGCTCTCCGAAAAAGAATATAAATATGCACATGCATATGTTTTAGAGAATTGTGAATATTTTCAACCATTAGAGAGGTATATGAAAACAATTAATTGCATTTATTACATTTTAGTTCATTGTATCAAGCAATATATATTAATTTTTCATATTTACTTTTGTAGCATGTTTGAAGATCACATTTGATGTATGTATCCATATCTTTCGGAAGATGACATTTCATCGAAAAAAGAGGAAGAGTTCCACACATGAGTTAGAGATTATGTATGTTTAATTATTTGACATGTATATTATATTTAATTTATTAATTTTGAAATATTAACTTTGATTTTATATATATATATATATATATATATATATATATATATGTGATCATAGGTCAATTCATGCACTTCCACAGATTCACTCGTCTTTACTATATGGGTTCAAGAATTAGTTCAAGGGCCGATGAATAAAGTGTCAACTTGGTCGATGTATTTACAAGAGGTTATATGTTCCACACGAAAGAAATTGATTTCGATATCGGCGATGCGGAACTATAAGATGAATTTCAATGTATTTTTTTATATTCAGATGATGACGAAGACGAAGAAATGTAATAAATATAGTTATCGTTTTATGTAATTTTGACATTTGATTTTTATATAATTCAATTTATTCTCAATAATCATATAATCAAGGTTTTATGACACAAATTGACTGATATGCCACCACTTTGCCACTGCATTGACAATGTGGTGGCATTTCAATCACAATTATTACACGTGGTCGTAAATCAGTCACAAATTTGTGACTGATTTATGACCAAAAACTCAAAATTTGATATGCAGTCGCAAATCAGTCGCAAAATAGCGACTGATTTGCGATCACATATGGTAAATCCACATTTTCTCTAAGTATTTTCAACATTTACAACTTGTATTTCCATTTTTAAATGACTACTAACCATTATAAGTGACCACATATATTGAAAATCATATTTGTAATGATTTAAATTTTAGAGAACATTTGAAATGTATATAAGAGTTATAAGGTTAAGTAAATTTGTTAAGTGTTTTAGGTAAATGATTTGAAAATTTGGGAAATGTTATTGTTTTCTTATTACTTGAAATTTGTACAACTTATAATCAAGTAATCAATCTTATATAATTCAATTTATTGACCAAAATAAAAAAAAATTAGAGTTTAGGATATTATTTGTAACTGATTTGCCATCACTTTGCCACTACATTGACAATGTGGTGGTATTTCAGTCACAATTATTACACGTGGTCGCAAATCAGTCGCACATTTGCCACTGATTTGGGAGCACATGTAATTTATTGCACGTGAAAGTTTTCGAAATTTCAACTCACACCAAATTAATTAGTGGTCGCAAATCAGTCGCAATTTGCGACCGCCAATTAATTTGCGACTGATTTGTGACCACCAATTAATTTGGTGCGACTGATTTGCGACCACCAATTAATTTGATGGGAAGTTCAAAGTTTTTGGTTCCCACCAAATTAGTTGGTGGTCGCAAATTTGCGACTGATTTGCAACCACGTCATTAAATTCAAATTTTGCCATCGATCTGTGACTACATACATCGTCGCAAAAAAAATCTATATATAGTCGATGGTTTTCCCTTATTTTTCACACTTCAAACAAATCCTCACTTTCCTATAACCTCTCTAAACATTCCAAACCCTATAAAATAAAATAAAAAATCCTATAAAAAATGGCAAATAGCGGTAGGTCGATGATAGGTCGTGGAAGATGATATATCCCATTGTCTTCCGACCGTGATACCTCTTCGGCCGTGATACCTCTTCGGCCGTGGTACCTCTTCGGCCTCCTCGAACCCCTCAACCTCCGCTAATAGAGTGGCATCCCGCCTCCCTCCCCAATATACATTTACCCCTCATTCCGTTCCTGAAACCCAAACTCATCCAAGGTTTGAGGAATCAGAAGAACATGAGGAGGAAGAAATTCCCAAGTGCGAAACGAGAACAGAGGAACAAACTATCACTCTTGATAGTTTGTTACAAATTCCAAGACGCGATCAATATTTGATAGTGCTCTCTCCACTGCCGGCACCAAATTCAACGTGGTAATGTAAATTTTTTTTATAAATAATTATTAAAAATTTATTAATATATTAATATGAAATTTCAATTTTTGTGTATAATAAAATTTTAGGTTTGACCGCGATAACGGGGCTATTACTCGTCAAATTTCAAAAATTTTGAAAAAATAAATTTGACGGCCCGTACTACAGTTGGATGGTCGTAACTGCTGAGAGGCAGGAAAAATATTTTATCGAGTTTGCGATATGTTCATTTTTTTAGTTTTATTTATTTTAAAATATTTAAATATTATTAATATTATATAATTTAATGGGGTTATTGCTAAAAATAACCTAAAACTTGACTCCAAATGCAAGTCTAACCCACATGAAAACATTTTTGCAAAACTAACCTATGAGGGTGGAGAAATTACTGAACACTCTTTTTGTCTAAAAAATAATATCGAAATGTCAATTACGTGTAAGTCCCTACATGTTTTTTTGTTATCAAAGCAAACTTCTCTAAGAAGTCTGCTTTGGTAGGAAAAACAGTTTATTCCGGCTGAAGCAGACTTCTCCGAGAAGTCTGCTTTGGTAGGAAAAATAGTTTATTCCGGCTGAAGCAAACTTCTCGGAGAAGTCTGCTTTGGTGAGAAAAACAATTTATTCCGGCTGAAGAAGACTTCACGTAGTCTGCAAGGTTTATTCCGATCAAAGCAGACTTCTTGGAGAAGTCTGCTTTGATCGGAATAAACCTCGCAGACCTCTCGGAGAAGTCTGCTTTGGTGAGAAAAACAGTTTATTCCTGCTGAAGCAGACTTCACGAAGTTAGAAGTCTGCTTTGATCGGAATAAACCTCGTAGACTTTGTGAAGTCTGCTTTGTAAATAAATTACCTAAATCAAATAAATTTTTTGAAATATTTAAAAAAATTAAAATTGCTATTAACATAATTTATATACATATCAAAAGCACGTAAAAGTTATAATGAATTCAAAAATAAGGAGATTGGATTCGATCTAATGGTATAAAATATTTGCTAGTTTTTGTTGTTAAGTGTTGTGGGTTAATAGTTGATATTTGTGTAGAGAATTCATGCTATAATTTGAAATATCATGTGATAGATTTGAAATTTAGATTTACAAAATTTTAAAGGAAAATTGTTTGAGTTTTGTATTTACTTAACTATCTTCAACATAATCATCCAATTTTTAACAAAACTTTTGCACATTTAGTAAATCTTATTATTTAGGGTTTAGGGTTACGCAGACTTCTTGAGATGTTGTCATAGATTTAACAAAGCAGACTTCTCGAGAAGTCTGCACAAACCGGAAATTAAATGTAACTAAACCGGTTTTCTTCAATTTAGAGTTTAGGGTTATGTAAAAATACAAAGCAGGCTTCTCGCAGTCTACGACGTTTATTCCTATCGAAGCAGACTTCTCAAGAGAAGTCTGCTTTAGTGAGAAAAACAGTTTATTACGGTTAAAAAGAAATTTATTCCGATTAAAGCAGACTTCGCGAAGTCTGCTTTGTGATATATTTACAAAGAAGGCTTCGAGAAGTCTGCTTTGTGCTATATTTACAAAGAAGACTTCGAGAAGTCTGCTAGAGAAGTCTGCTTTGTAAATATATTACAAAGCAAACTTCTAGTAAATGTATGCACTGAAAAAATAACTGAAAGCAAAACACAAAAACTAACCTTCGATCTTGATTTTTTAGCTACGCGACTTAAATGATGACGGATATAAACTCCCAGAAGCTTGTTTTAACGGATAATGATGAATTTTTGCAAAGTTGGAAGCTTTTGAATGTAGTGTGAAGAGAGAAATTGGAAGAAAATGAGAGAGAAAATGAAAGAGGTTGAGATGAATGAGATTTTATGAAGGAGTAGAGGTATAAAGGTGGGTGTGTCGATGGAATTAAGAGCTCCCAACAACCACGACAATGGTGGTTGTGTAGAATGAAGAAGATGACATTTTCGTAATATTTTTGAAAAATTTGTTCATAATGGTCTTTGTGTTGTTTTTGTTTTTTTTAAGTTAATGACAAAGTTGTAAATAAAGTTATTGTTGAAAGATAAAATAGAGATAGAAAGTTAGTTTTACAAAAAAAAAGTTTAAATTGTCAAACTTGCAATTGAAGACAAATTTTAGGTCAATTTTGCAAATGCTCTTAATTTAATTTGAAGCAATCATACACCTGGGATCCTATGATCACCCCGGTGGTATGAAAAGAGTTTGAAACCATCTACGTAAGACGGATGAAATGGATGGTGAGCACGATTCATACAATTGGCAAACGTCCCCGATGAATTTCCCCAAATCTGTTCAAAATTATGACATACTATTGGGGAACTGAAACGTCTAACGAGAGGAGTAGCAAATCCTTTAATAACCGCAACTCCGCTTGGGACGGTATTGGCCCACACAAGCATTTGTGGGGCCAAAAATCATATATTCAGGTACAGCAGGAAATGGTAAGTAACTTTAATTATTTAAATTTAATTAATATTTTAATTAAATTTAAATATAATTTATTTCAGTTTATGTGAAGTAACATAATTTGGGACGACCTGTCTCAATAGGTGAGGTCTTTATAAAAACTCACACTAAACCGGATGGTTCGTATGTAGATTTGAAAAAAAAACAAATCTGTGAAGCTTACGAACGTAACATCCAAGAGAAGATGGCGATCGTGGATGTCGATCCAACAGAAACGTTTGATAGTACTTCCCGTCCAATTGAGCTGACTCTAGAGGAGAAGAATGAGATCTTCATTCAGGTCTTCTGTTGTGGATGACCGAAGCCGTCTTTACGGACTCGGTAGCCTGAACTGCGTCCACTTGTTGGGTAGATGTAGGGTTGCAATCCACTGCCGCCGACTATGTAATGCTTCAAGAACAAACGTGCTTATTGTACAACAAAACGCGCAGATTTTTGAAGCAAATCAGAAAATGCAAGAGCAGCATAAAGAAAACCAAAAAAAGATCTCAAATTTGGAGGTCCTCCTCGGGTATTTTCAACGAACGGATCCCGCATTCGCCTCCTATATGCGGGATAACGATTACCCAGGGGAACCGTCGATGGCTCCGACCCCGACCCCATTCTCGCATTCTAATTTTCAATTTCTGCCGTCAGAAAATTAGTTGTTATTTTTTTTGTCAATTAAATTAGAATTAATAAAAATTAGATTTTTAATTTTTAATCTCTTTGTATTTAATACAATGATTACTTAATATATTTTATATTTAATATTATAATATTTGTTATTAATTACTAAATAATATTAATAATAATTAATGATTTCAAAAATAATAATTTATTAAAATATTCATAAATTAAAATGAAAAACTATTATTAAAACATAATAATTTTAATTAATTTTGAAAAATATTATTAAAAAATGTGATTAAAAATTAATTAAACATTAATTAATATTAATAATATTAATAATATTATTAAAAATTAATTAAAATGATTGTATTAAAAATTAATACTATTAATAATTTAAAACTAATTAAAAATATTAATAATATTATTAAAAATATTATTATAATTAATTTTGAAAAATATTATTAAAAAATATTATTATATATTATTGAAAAATTATATCAAAATAAATTTTAATTAATAATTATTTTTTAATCTAATTTTGTTGTAGTCGCAAATCAGTCCCAAATCAATCTCAAATTTTTGGGACCGATTTGTGATTACAAAATTTTTTTCGATTATTTGATAATTAGTCGCATATCAGCCGCAATTTTTTGCCCCTGATTTGCGACTGCTATGGTTCATGTAGTCGCAAATTAGTCACAAAATTTTGTGAGTAATTTGCGACTACAGTGGCTCTTTTAGTCGCAAATCAGTCACGAAATTTTGTGATTGATTTGCGAATGTAGTGGCTTTTGTAGTCGCAAAACAGTGGCAAAATTTGTTACAGAAGTTTAGTCGCAAAATAGTCACAAAAGTAGTCACCACCGATTGGTCACAAATCAGTCGCAAATTGAACCACTATTACCGTGGTCGCAAATCAGTCGCAAATTTGCGGCTGATTTGCGACTACATATTTTTGCCACTACATATTTTTGCGACTACTTCTTGTGGTCGCAAAGTAGTAGCAATTTCGAGTTTTGCGACCACTTTGCGACCACTTCCATGGTCGCAAAATGGATGTTTTCTTGTAGTGTCTAAATCAAAAGTTTCGGACGATTTAGTACGGATATGTCAAGTTGAGTTGCATGTTAAAGTGATCATTCTAAACTGATCATTGGTGCTCATTAAGAAAGGCTTATAAATGAAGCATAAAGCATGACATCATGTAGTTTGGGATTGATTGGATTACTTGAATGCTTTTTAGTCTCTATTTCTGTTTCGAATTTTGTCAAAATATAGAAAATTGAGCTAGGTTAACGTGGGCATTGGATTCGTCTAATTCTAAACTCTAAGTCAAAAGTTACGTACGATTTAATGTGGACATGTCAACTTTATCGGCCAGTTAAATTGATCATTCTAAAATTAAAAAAGGGTTATCAATGAAGCATAAAGCATAACATCATATATTTTGGGATTGATTGGATTAATTGGACCCTTTTTCTTTTCTATTTCTGTTTCAAATTTTGTCAAAATATAGAAAATTGAGCTGGCTTAGCGTGGGCATTGGATTCGTGTCATTCCAAGCTTTAAATAAGAATATACAGACGATTTAGTGTGGAAAAGTCAAGTTGATCGGCCAGTTAAAGTGCTCATTAAGTAAAGGCTTATAAATGAAGGATAATGCATGGAATCAAGTAGTTTGGATAGATTGGATTACTTGGATGCTTTGTAGTTTTTATTTCTGTTTCAAATTTTGTCAAAATATGGAAAATTGAGCTAGCTTATTGTGGGCATTTGATTCATGTCATTCGGAGTTACTAATCAAAAGTTATGGACGATTAAGTACAAACATGATAAGTTGATTAGCCAGTTAAAATGATATTTTAAACTGATCATTGGTGCTCATTAAGTAAAATCTTAATAATGAAAAATAATGCATGGCATCACGTAAATTCGGATGGATTGGATTACGTGTACAATTTTTCGTATCTATTTCTATCTCAAATTTTGTTACAATATAGAAAACTGAGCTACCTTAACGTGGGCATTAGATTCGTGTCATTCTGAGCTCTAAATCAAAAGTTACGGAGGATTTAGTGCACATATGTCAAGTTGATCAGGCAGTTAAAGTGATCATTCTAAACTGATCATTGGTGCTCATTAATTAAAGCCTTATAAATGAAGCATAATGCATGGCATCAAGGAGTTTGGATAGATCGGATTAGTTGGAAGTTTTGTCGTCTCTATTTTTGTCTCAAATTTTGTCAAAATATAGAAACTTTATCTAGCTTTAGCGTGGGCACTGCACTCGGTATCATTCTGATATCAAAATCAAAAGTATGGACGATTTAGTACGGAAATGTTAAGTTGATCAGCCAGTTAATATGATTATTCTAAACTGATCATTGGTGCTCATTGAGTAAAGGCTCATAAATGAAGCATAAAGCATGACATCACGCAGTTTGGGATTGATTGGATTACTTGGATGCTTTGTCATGTCTATGTTTGTCTCCAATTTTGTTAGAATATAGAAAATTGAGCTAGCTTAACGTGGGCATTGGAATCGTGTCATTCCAAGCTCTAAATCAAAAGTTAGGGACGATTTAGTGCGGACATGTCAAGTTGAGTGGCCAGTTAAATGATCATTCTAAACTGATCATTGGTTATCATTAAGTAAAGGATTATAAATGAACCATAAAACATGCCATCACGTATTTTAGGATAGATTGGATTACGTGGACGCTTTGTCGTCTCTATTTCTTTGTCAAATTTTGTCAAAATATGGAAAACTGAGCTACCTTAATGTAGACAATGGATTCGTGTCATTATAAGGTCTAAATTAAAATTTACAAACGATTTAATGAGGAAATGTCAAGTTGATCAGCCAGTTAAATTGATCATTCTAAACTGATCACTGGTGCTGATTAACCTAAGGCTTATGAACGAAGCATAATGCATGGCATCAAGCAGTTTGGAATGATTGGATTACTTGGATGCTTTGTCATCTCTATTTCTATCTCAAATTTTGTCAAAATATAGAAAATTGAGCTACCTTAACGTGGGCATTGGATTCGTATCATTCTAAGGTGTAAATCAAAAGGTACACATGATTTAATGCGGACATGTCAAGTTGATCGGGGAGTTAAAGTGGTCATTTTAAACTGATCATTGGTGCTCATTGAGAAAAGGCTTATAAATGAAGCATAATGCACGACATCACACAGTTTTAGATAGATTGGATTACTTAGACGCTTTGTCGTATCTATTTCTGTCTCAAATTTTGCCACAATATAGAAAATTGAGCTAGCTCAACGTGGGCATTGAATTCATGTGCTTCTGAGCTCTAAATCAAAAATTACAAACGATTTATTGCGGACGTTCATCGGCTAGTTAAAGTGATCATTCTAAACTAATCATTGGTGGTCATTAAGTAAAGGCTTATAAATGAGGCATAAAACATGGCATCAAGGAGATTGGAGAGATTGGATTACTTGCACGCTTTTTCGTCTCTATTTTTGTCTCAAATTTTGCAAAATATAGAAAATTGAGCTAGGTTAACGTGGGCATTGTATCCGTGTCATTCTGAGCTCAAAATAAAAAGTAACGGAAGATTTAGTGCAGACATGTCAAGTTGATCGGTCAGTTAAAGTGATCAGTCTAAACTGATCATTGGTGCTCATTGAGTAAAGGCTTATAAATGAACCATAAGACATGACATCACGCAGTTTGGAACAGATTGGATTACTTGGACGCTTTGTCTTATTTATTTTGTCTCAAATTTTGTTACAGTATAGAGAATTGAGCTAGCTTAAGGTGGGCATTGGATTCGTGTAATTCTGAGCTCTAAATCAAAAGTTATGGACGATTTATTGCGGACATGTCAAGTTTTGTGGCTAGTTAAAGTGATCATTCTAAACTAATCATTGGTGCTGATTAAGTTAAGACTTATAAATGAAGCATAATTCCTGGCATCAAGCAGTTTGGATAGATTGGATTACTTGGACACTTTTTCGTCTCTATTTTTGTCTCACAATATAGAAAATTGAGCTATCTTAACAATGGGCATTGGATTCGTGTCATTCAGAGCTCTAAATCAAAAGTTATGGACGATTTATTGCTGACATGTCAAGTTGATCGGCAAATTAAAGTGATCATTCTAAACTGATCATTGGTGCTCATTGAGTAAAGGAATATAAATGAAGCATAAGGCATGGCATCACGCAGTTTGGGATAGATTGGATTACGTGGACGCTTTGTCGTATCTAGTTCAGTCTCAAATTTTGCCACAATATAGAAAATTGAACTAACTTAATGTGAGCGTTGGATTCATGTCATTCTAAGCTATCAATCAAAAGTTATGGTGATTTATTGCATACATGACAAGTTGATCGGCCAGTTAAAATGATCACTGGTGTTCATTTAGTAAAACTTATAACAAAAAGTGCATGGCATCAAGCATTTTGGGGTGGATTGGATTACTTGGATGCTTTGTCGTATATATTTTTGTCTCAAATTTAGTCACAATACAGAAAATTGAGATAGATTAATGTGGGCATTGGATTCGTGTCATTCAGAGCTCTAAATCAAAAGTTACAGACGATTTAGTGTGGACATGTCTAGTTGATTAGCCAGTTAAAGTGATCATTGGTGCTCATTAAGAAAAGGCTTATAAATGAAGCATATGCATGGCATCAAGGAGCTTAGATAGATTGTATTACTTGGACGCTTTATCGTCTCTATTTCGGTCTCAAATTTTGTCAAAATATAGAAAATTGAGCTAGCTTAACGTGGGTACGGTATTCGTGTCATTCTGAGCTCAAAATTAAAAGTTACGGATGATTTAGTTTGGACATGTGAAGTTGATTGGCCAGTTAATAGATTATTCCAAACTAATCATTGGCGCTCATTGAGTAAAGCTTATAAATGAAGCATGATGCATGACATCGCACAATTTTGGATAGATTGGATTACTTGGACACTTTTTCGTATCTATTTCTGTCTTAAATGTTTTGACCATTTAGAAAATTGAGCTAGCTTAACGTCATTGGATTCGTGTTATTCTGAGCTATAAATCAAAAGTTACAGACGATTTAGTGCATACATGTCAGGTTGATCGGTATGTTAAAGTTATTTTTCTAAACTAGTCATTGGTGCTTATTGAGTAACGACTTATAAATGAAGTATAATCCATGGCATCACGTAGTCTGGATTAGATTGGATTACTTGGATGCTTTGTCGTCTCTACTTCGGTCTCAAATTTTGTTACAATATAGAAAATTGAGCTAGCTTAACGTGGGCGTTGGTTTCGTGTCATTCCAAGCTTTAAATCAAAAGTTAGGGATGATTTAGTGCAGATATGGCAAGTTGAGTGGCCAGTTAAAGTGATCATTCTAAACTGATCATTGGTGCTCATTAAGTAAAGGCTTATAAATGAACTATAAAGCATGGCATTACGCATTTTGGGATAGATTGGATTACTTGGATGCTTCGTCGTCTCTATTTGTGTCTGAAATTCTGCTACAATATAGAAAAGTGAGGTAGCTTAACGTGGGCATTGGATTCGTGTCATTCTGAGCTTTAAATAAAAACTTACGGAGGATTTAGTCCAGACATGTCAAGTTGAGTGGCTAGTTAAAGTGATCATTCTAAACTGATCATTGTTGCTCATTAAGTAAAGGCTTATAAATGAACTATGAAGCATGGCATCACGCAGTTTGGCAGATTGGACTACTTGGAAGCTTTGTTGTCTCTATTTTTGTTTCAAATTTTGTAAAAATATGGAAAACTGAGCTAGATTAACGTGGGCATTGGATTCCTGTCATTCTAAGCTCTAAATCAAAAGTTTCGGACGACTTAATGCAGACATTTCAAGTTGATCGGCCAGTTAAATTGATCATTCTAAACTGATCATTGTTGCTCATTAAGTAAAGGCTCATAAATGAAGCATAAAGCATGACATCACGCAGTTTGGGATTGATTGGATTACTTGGATGCTTTGTCGTCTCTATTTTTGTTTCAAATTTTGTCACAATATAGAAAATTCAAATAGCTTGGCGTAGGCATTGGATTCGTGTCATTCCGAGCTCTAAATCAGAAGATACAAACGATTTAGTGCTGAAAAGTCAAGTTCATCGGCCAGTTAAAGTGATCAATCTAAAGTGATCATTGGTCCTCATTAAGTAAAGGCTTATAAATGAAACATAATGCATGCCATCAAGCAGTTTGAATAGATTGGATTACTTGGATGCTTTGTCGTCTCTATTTCTGTCTCAAAATTTGTCAAAAATATAGAAAATTGAGCTAGATTAATGTGGGTATTTGACATCATGTCATTCTAAATTATAAATCAAAAGTTATTGACGATTTATTGTAGACATGACAAGTTGATTGGGCAGTTAAAATGATCATTTAAACTGATCATTGGTGGTCATTAAGTAAAAGCTTAATAATGAAAAATAATGCATGACATCACACAGTTTGGGATAGATTGGATTACTTGGACGCGTTGTCGTATCTATTTCTATCTCAAATTTTGTCACACTATAGAAAATTGAGCTAGCTTAACGTGGGCATTGGATTCCAGTAATTTGTGCTCTAAATCAAAAGTTACATAGGATTTAGTACAGATATTTCAAGTTGATCAGCAAGTAAAGTGATCATTCTAAAATGATCATTGGTGCTCATTAAGTAAAGCCTTATAAATGAAGCATAATGCATGCCATCAATAAGTTTGGATAGATTAGATTACTTTGTAGCTTTGTCGTCTCTATTTCTATCTCAAATTTTGTCAAAATATTGAAATTGAGCTAGTTTAATGTGGGCATTGGATTCGTGTTAGTCTGATCTCTAAATCAAAAGTTACAGAAGATTTAGTGCGGACATGTCAAGTTGATCGGCTAGTTAATATGATTATTCTGAAGTGATCATTGGTGCTTATTGTGTAAGGGCTTATAACTGAAGCATAATGTATGGTATCACGCAGTTTGGGATAGATTGGATTACTTGGCCGCATTATTGTCTCTACTTTTGTCTAAAATTTTGTCACAATATAGAAAATTGAGCTAGTTTAACGTGGGCATTGGAATCGTGTTATTCTTAGCTCTAAATCAAAAGTTACGGACGATTTAGTGCGTACATGTCAAGTTGATCGGCATGTTAAAAAGTGATCATTCTAAACTGGTCATTGGTGCTCATTGAGTAAACGCTTATAAATAAAGCATAATGCATTACATAACACAGTTTTGGATAGATTGGATTACTTGGAAGCTTTGTCTTCTCTATATCTATCTCAAATTTTGTCAAAATATAGAAAATTGAGTTAACTTAACGTGGGCATTGGATTCGTGTCATTCTGAGCTCTAAATCAAAAGTTACGGACGATTTAGTGCGGACATGACAAGTTGATCGGCCTATTAAAGTGATCATTCTAAACTGGTCATTACTGCTCATTGAGTAAAGGCTTATAAATAAAGCATAATGTATTGCATCACACGTTTTTGGATACATTAGATTACTTGGACTCTTTTTCTTCTCTATATCTTACTCAAGTTTTGTCAAAATATAGAAAATTGAGTTAGCTTAACGTGGGCAATGGATTCGTGTCATTCGGAGCTCTAAATCAAAAGTTACGAACGATTTACGGCGCACATGTCAAGTTTATCGGGTAGTTAATATTATTATTATAAAGTGATCATTGGTGCTCATTGACTAAAGACTTATTAATGTACCATAATGCATGACATCACATAATTTTGGATATATTGGATTACTTGGATGCTTTGTTGTGTCTATTTCTGTCTCAAATTTTGTCACAATATAGAAAATTGAACTAGCTTAAAGTGAGCATTAGGTTTGTGTCATTCCGAGCTATAAATAAAAAGTAATGCACGATTTAGTGCAGACATGACAAGTTGATCGGCCAGTTAAAATGATCATTCTAAACTGATCATTTGTGCTCATTTAGTAAAATCTTATAAATGCAAAATAATGCATTGCATCACGCAGTTTGTGATGGATTGGATTACTTGGACGCTTTGTCATATCTATTTCTATCTCAAATTTTATCAGAATATAGAAAATTGAGCTAGCTTAATGTGGGCATTGAATTCGTGTCATTATGAGCTCTAAATCAAAAGTTTAGGATGATTTAGTTCGGATATGTCAAGTTGATTGACCAGTTTAAGAGATCATTCTAAACTGATCATTTGTGCTCATTAAGTAGAGACTTATAAATGAAGCATAATGCATGGCATCAAGGAGTTTGGATAGATTGGATTACTTGGACGCTTTGTTGTCTCTATATTTGTCTCAAATTTTGTCCAAATATAGAAAATTGAGCTATCTTAACGTGGGCATTGGATTCGTGTCATTTTGAGTTCTAAATCAAAAGTTACAAATGGTATTGATGGAAGATTGAATATCAATCTCACAAGTGGTATGGCTGTGACTCGCAAGACCGAGAATCTCTCTTGGCTTAAACGGGCAAGGAAACTAAAAGGAGGGGGTTTTGATCGAACCACACGATCAAAGGTGAACCAAGGGAGTTTGAATCTCTCAAACTAACCTGGCCGTGGATTCAATAGAAAGGAAGTGAATCACACACTTTATTTCTAAAGAACAAGAACAAGACTCGAAGACAAGGCTTTGAAGAAAATATTTTGTATTCAAATTTAATTTCAATGGTGGTCTATCTTTACAATGAGGTCGTTCTAAGCTTATATAGTGCTCCTAGCAACAGTCCTAAAACTAAAAAAGAGAAAAGGAAATCATACATTTAAAATATATGGCTGTTGGCCATTAATGTCTAGTTTGGCCAACAAGGAAAGTGTATATGCTTGAATCTTGAGAGCTTTGGGGCGAATGTAAGGTGTCTAGGTACATCCTGGATACTTTGGAAAGTCTTCAATACGTGTCCAAGTTGCAAGGAATAGAGATATTGCAATCTGAACACATTAAGTGCACTTCGGTCCATATATGGTAAGTCTTGGAGGAAAGTGATTCGGCTGATCCTCTGGTGGCTGGTGCATGGTAGGTTTATTTTGGGCTTCCTTAGGGCCTTAATAATATCTCCTCGATGCCATGTTTTGGTTTGCAAGTGATTAAACCAGTTGGCCATCTCACTTGCCATAAACGGCTCCAATCGGTTCATTTGAAGGCATGGATGGACCCGCCTGGTCCAAGGCATGTTTGAGCTTCTAGAAGTGCTTAAGAGACCTCCTAGAAGTACCAAAAAGTCTCCTGGTCGCCAAAGAAACGTTTGTAGACTTTCATATAAGGAAAGTTCCAAATATGGTAAGTTTCGAAAACTGCAATTTGATGTATGGTGCATGACTTGATCTGGCCTTGTTTGGGGTGAGCTGCATGTCGCTGCGTGTCCTCTTTGAGTCAGGATTATAGGCCAGGTTTGGTCTTGGCTGGCCGCTTCTTGGTTAAGCTTGGATTCATGAAGATACACCCATGTATCCTTTTGTGCGTATTTGGCCGCCTTTGTGTTCCTTGGGCCGGCCGGGCCGGGCAGTTGGCCGGGGGTTGTGCCGATGAACTCATCATACCCTCCCCCTTGGAAATGTTTTGCCCTCAAAACATTTTGGCCTGCACATAGAGAAGGCAAGTTAATACCATGATTTACTTGTGGGTTTAGGGCATTACCTCGGTTTATGGCCCTTATATGGTTCGGATGTGGCCATAGTGCATCTGGCGGTTTCTCCCTGATAAGAAAGGAAGAAATTACTCCTTTCCATTGCAGCTGGTTGCTTTGCTTTTTCTCCAAGGTGTTGGGTTCTCCATGGTCTCCTCTTGATGCCGAATATCGGTTTAATGTAGGAGGTGGGTCTTCTGGATCTTTGTTGAATCCTTGCTTTATTAGACCTGTTTCAACAACTTATGGCAAAGAAAAATGCATTATGCTAGTTCTGGAAATTTCAAATTGAAGCTCCTTTATTGTCTTAACACTTTTAGGCTTAATATTTTTTTGTTCTACTTGTAAGCTTGTTATTAGTTGTCTAGTTGGGCATGTCTTAGCAAAGTGTCCTCTTTCTTGACATCTAAAGCATATAATTTCATCTGTTTTCACATTGTTAGAGGACTTACCTGGCGTTTCCTTGACGTGTATTCCAAGCAATTGCTTTGATGGTTTCATGTGTGCTATGGCTTGAGGCTTTTGAACTTGCTGGTCAATTTTTGGTTTGACCATCGGCTTAGCTACCTTTTGTCCTTCTAAGGTGTTTGAAAACATGTTGTTATGCTCAGAGCAGTAGGCAAGCTTGGGCTTATGAAAGGGCTGCATGTTTGGTGTAGACATCTCACTCCTTGATGTTGTTGGGTGCATAGGTTGTGTGGTGATGTTTCTGTGTGTTTGGTGCTTTTTCACAAACTCCCTATACATTCGTGCCTTAAGGTCTCCCCAATCAAGGACTGGTTTGTTGTAGAAGGTCCGTGCATTTTCCTGCAACCACCAATTGTAGGCATCTCCAACGAGCATATCAACGGCATATGAAAGCTTCTCTTCTTTGGGGATGTTGTTTGAGCGCAGCCATTTTTTAATGTTGGTTTCCCATCGGAGGTATTCATCTGGGTCCTTGTTATATCCTGAAAAGGTTAGAGATTTGGAATTGTAAATATATATCTTACTACTCCGATTCCTTGATCTAGTTGGAGTGGTGTAGGTTGGCACTCGGCTTGACACAACAAAGTGGCAAGGTGTGATTGTCTTTGGCCAGATTCTATCAGTGGAATAGTAGTCTGGTGGCTCTGGTTCGAGTTCTTCAACTCTTGTTTCATTGTCCAAATCATATTCTGAATAGTCTTCATGCCAGGTCTCATATCCATAGGAATCATCTACATCGGACAAGTCTTGGTCATAGTCCGGTGGTTCTGGTTCAAGGTTTTCTCCATCTGATTCTTCTCTAAAACCAGTCTCCAAATAGTATTGATTCCATGACTCTTCTGCATAGTCACACTCGCTGGTCCTTAGGCATTGATCATAGTCATTGTCTAGACTACAATCAGTTTGTGGTATGCTCATGGTGTCTTCTTCTTCATCATAGTGCTCCATCATTAAATTTTGTACCTTGCACGACAATAAGAAGAGATATCAAGCACAAACCCAACAAATAAGGAAATTACACGCTAGTGAATATATGATATTAACACGTAAGTAGTAGTAAAAGGTAAATCAGCACAAGTAAATATTTTGAGTTTTTTGTTTTTGTTTCTTTTGGAAACTAACTTTAAAGCAAACTAAAAAACAATATTTTTTTTGGTTTTTGATATTTTAAATTAATTTAGGATCAAAAACAATATTCTATGAATCTCTCTTTTTTTTTAACTTTACTAGTAACTAAATTCGAAAATAACAAAATGAGTAATGCTTATATTTTTGGTTTTTTTCTTATGATTAACGAAAAAAAGTAAACATGAAATACAATTTTTTGAGTTGATTTTAGATTTATATGAGAGGAGACAAAAGAAACAAGAAGAATCAACAAGAAAAAATGCAAATGAAGAATAAGAACAAATATATTTTTTTGGTTTTTTGATAAGATGTAAATAACAAAAAGCTAAACAAAATCATAAAAGATAAAGGATAAAGGTTGGATGAACACAACATGGGATAGAAGCTTTAGAGTAGACATGTCAAGTTTATCGGCCAGTTAAAGTTATCATTATAAATTGATCATCGGTGCTCATTGAGTAAAGGCTTACAAATGAACCATAATGCATGGAATCCCACAATTTTGGATAGATTGGATTATTTGGACGCTTTGTCGTATCTATTTTTGTCTCAAATTTTGTTAAAAAATAGAAAATTGAGCTACCTTAACGTGGGCATTTAGTTCATGTGTTTCTGAGCTCTAAATCAAAAGTTACGGACGATTTAGTGCGTAAATGTCAAGTTCATCGAGCAGTTAAAGTGATTATTCTAAACTGATCATTGGTGCTCACATACTACACACGATATCCAAAATTTGGAGAAAAAAACACCGGTTCTCATTTGTAACCTGGAGAAAATATTTCCACCAGCATTTTTTGATGTTATGGAGCATCTTCCTACTCACCTCCCTAGAGAAGCAGTGCTTGAAGGACCTGTTCAGTATCGATAGATGTATCCTTTTGAGAGATATATGTTCCCCCTAAAAAAAGGTTAAAAATTTTGCGAGGGTTGAAGGTTCAATCGTCGCACAAAGTATTAATGAAAAAACATCTAACTTCGCCAGCTACTATTTTCCATTGCAAGTCCAAACAAAAAATAGATGACCTGCACGACATGTTGATGGAGGAGAAAAACCAAGCTATCTAGTTTATGTGCCAAAAAATATTTGGACAAATTGGACGTTTAAATAGAAAAGGGAAGACGCGACTCCTATCAGAGAAGGAACACAATCACTTGCATTTTCTATATTTTGACAAAGTGTGATGACATTTTGTAATATGAAAGGTACATTCAATCAAAATTTTTTAATTGTTATTATAATTTATTGTTAATTATTTTGTTCATAATTAACAGGATATACTTGGAACAAATACATGTTCATTATTTAGATTACACAGAGAATGAGTTGGTCAAACTTAAAAAAGCAAATTTGCAAGATGGTTGCATTTTTATGTTAGTGTTACCACAATTATGTAATTTTCAATAATAGTTTTATATATATATATAATTGACTACATTCAATTATTTTGTAGGTTACTACAGCTCCTTCTAGGGGGATAACGTTTCCCACGTGGTTAGTTGAGTTGGTGAGTGGTCCTACATTTATTGCAAAATCTTATCCAATGTACTCACTCGTGGATATGCTTTTAAAAGTCTTCGTGAAAGAAACTCACAAACAACTTGTAATTATGGTGCATCATCTCAATCGGGAGAAATTGTATACAATGGTATTTTTCTTGAAATATTAGAAGTACACTATCCAGAAATGATTGATTTGAGGTGTATTGTGTTCTACTATGACTACTATGACCCTGTCATGGGTCAACGTCAAGACGAATTCGGTGTTACATCTATCCACTCTTGTAAGCGACATCGAAAATATGATCATTTTATACTTGAATCCCAAGCGGACCAAGTTTGTTACATTCGATATCCTCGTGTGAGGAACAAACAAGATCTTCGGATTACAGTCACCTCAATACATCCTAGAGAAATGGTATGTGGTATTACCGAACAAGAACCTATGCAACAAAGCACAATTGGTAACTTAGGTTCAATATACACTTTTCTTGAAGTTAATCTTCTTGCTGATAACACCACGAACGAAGATTACAACGTGCTTCAAGATTCAGAAGAAGAGATTGACGAGTTTGACGACCAAAATTCAGCTAATTCGGAATATTCATCAGATTCAGATTAAATTTGTGATAATAATATTTTTTTCCATATTTTAAATATATATAAAATATTTTTTAATTGATAATATTTCATTTCACATTATTATAATTATAATATATTATAGTAAACCGAAAAATATTGAAAATAAATATTTATGATTTAATTTATTCCGACGGATTTCCAACGGTGACTGTAATTCCGTCGGAAATCCGTCGACAATCTTATAATTTATGATTTTATTTTTAAATTTATCTATATATTTTTTAACTTTTTTAATTTAATGTTTTTTTGAAATATTGATTTACATAACGGACGGATTCCCGGCGGCTTTGGTAATTCCATCGGAAAGCCATCGGAAAACCATCAAAAACATAATTGCAACGTGGACAGACTATTTGTCGATCATGCATGTGATATAAGCCGTCCGATGGATTTTCAACGGATTTCCGATGGCTATACGCTGGAAACGTAATCAAAATATTTATTTCATTCCCGACGGATTCCCGATAGAAATTACCGTCGGAAATTTTTAATATAACCTATGGCCATTTTTTCTCTTTTCTTTCTCGTTTTTTTCTACAACAAAATCTCTTTACCTCCCTGCCGCGTTCTCACCGGAAAAGCTATTGTCGTCGCCGGAATTTGACCTGTGGTCGTAAATAATTTAAGTTTTATAACATAATCTAGATTTGTCATGATTCATCTGCCACAGATTTTTTTTAAGTTTCATATTCAGTTTTAGAGAGAGATTGAATCCTTTTTCTCAAATTCTAGTCACCAATTAGAGATATGATTTATGCTATATAAGTTTTATCAAATATTATTAGTATTTCGCCAAAGAAGATTATTATGGAAAATAAGATTAATGCAAAATAGAGTAATGTTACTGCAAAATAAAGCTTGAAGTGGAAAATGAGTGAGATTATAGATGATCTTAGTATGAGATGTAGAAAAAATATACATTGAAAGTGGCGTAGATAAAATTGTAGAAAAATATAGTATATATAAATAATCCCAAATCGTCGTAAGTGTATAAAATTTTACTTTTCCACGTTTTCCAAGTTTAGCTTCGTCATATCTATAAACTATGCTGCCAAATCTCTTTATATTTTTTACTCCATGGTGTTTTTCTATACTTAAAAGTGTGAAAAATAAACATGTACTTCTTTTCCTACAATACTGTGGACGAATGAATGAGATTACAATATTTATTAACAGTTAAAATGATGCTAAATTTGTGGAATACAGTAATATTTCACATTCTTGTGAATTAGAGTCTACATATTCCGAGTTTCTTGAACATGTATTTTAGTTTATCGTTTGAACTTCTGCTACGATATAAAGGATTCGTAGTCCATAAGTTCATAGTGACATTATTATCATTTTTTTTTGGTTGGCCATGATGATTTCATCAAAATAGTAAGATTTTCTGAGAGTTATCTGCAATTTAGCAATGATATATAAGGTTTAGCCAACACAATTTCTTAGATGATCGCAAAAAGATTAACAAATGGTGAAATCTTAGTTTTGGAGAAAAGCTATAAAATAAGTTTTGATTAAATATCAATCTAAATCCCACATTAGAAATTTAAATAAAAATGATTTAATATATAATCAAATTTATCTACGTTCAGGTCACGTTTGCTTTCTAATAACGAAATCAAACCGAATATTAATCTAATTTGTGACCTGAATCAATGTAATTATTTAGTTTATAAAGTTTAAGTTTAAGTTTTTATTGTTTAAATTAATTTTAGTTTTATAATAATTTTAGAAAAAAATCATTAGCGTTTAAGAAATATAAAATTATTGATGATATTAGTTTGGTCTCAGTTTCGGTTTTGGTCTATTTGAAAAAACTCCAAAGAATAGATGTTGATTTTGTCAAAATAATGAAAATAAAAATAATTGATTATTATTTTAAATAATTTAATATTTCGAAAAGAAAATGGTAAATAGTAAATGTAGATAGATTGATAAAAATATCCCAATCATAGGTCGTATCAAGATTACCAAAGACGTGGTGAGTCATCGACTCCGAGTTGTATACCAACTCAAGTTCTAGAATCTGCAAATGATTCTTTCTGACCAATGAAAATTGAAGAATTGGTTCAGCAGCCTAGTCGTGAACTTCAAACATTTCTCGATCCGAGACGTCAAGGAAACTCAACATGGTAAATTAAATTTTCCATAATTATATTTAAAATAATTATTTTTACGCTATTCTATAATTATATTTAAAATAATTATTTAAATGATATTCTAATAAAAATTTGTAGGTTTGGTATTTCAAGCAACGGAATAAGCAAATTTATATTAAGATGCTTCATTATCTTTTGAACAAACCATATACCAAATTTAGAGATATTTCGTACGAACAACGTCAGATTTGGTTCAGGACGTTTGCAGTACGTTATTTTATTTTAAAATATTTAATTATTTTAAATAGTTTTTAATAATATTTTTTAATAATATATAAGTAAATTTTGCAGTAAGAATTTACATGAGATCCCATGAACACAAAATTGGTGGAAGAAGCTTTTCAAAAAGAGGTTGCAATACAATTTTCCCGCCACATGAACGAGTGGAAACAAAAATGTAAAAAGGGAAAAGATAAACCAAGAGGGTTGAATGAGTCGGTTTGGAATGACTTTATTCATTATTGGGAATTTTCCAGTGCTGAGGTCATCTCGAGGACTAATTCGAGAAACTAGAAGAGCGACCGAAGAGACAAAGACATTTACATTCACAATGCCAGATCGACTAGTTTTCTCAGACGAGCCGATCAATTGGTAAATTAATTATTATATTAATTTTATTTATTAATATTTGAAAACTTTTAAATTATTAATTTAGATTTTTTTTTTTACTTTTAGGCACAAGAAATTGGAGTGCCTTCAGATCACTTGCAACTTCTCGAGGCCGTCCACACGAACAAAAATACTGGTCGCGTCCAAGATGGTCTCGTTAGTGAGATCATCGAAAAAGTAAAAAAGAAAAAAAGTTATATTCTAATCCAGCAGTCTCAAGTTGGTTCTTCATTTTCGGTCGCCGAATCGCCTCGTTCTGAGATTAACCATCTCGTTTTTGATGTAAGTTTGATATTTTTTATATATTTAATATTATAATACCTTTCTAATAATTTTTTTTTTAGAGGAAATACCATTTTCTAAGGGTCGTCGTCCAAGACTCGGGAGAGTTGCAGATACCGGTGGCGTAACATCTGGAGCTATAAACGAGGAGAATGAACAGTTAAAATAACAAATGACAGCAATGAGAATAGAGATGAATAATCTCAAAAATATTGTAGAAATGATGAGAAACTAATTTTCTCATGACTATTTTTCTCCTCCTTCTCCTCCTATCCCTCCGTTATAATTTGTATTTTAAAACAATTTTTTAATTATTATATTTATAATTACAATATTATTTTTATTAATTGTAATAAATTTTCAAAATATTAATTAAATTTAATATAAATATTAATTATTTTAATATTTTTAATAAATATATTTTAAAAATATTTAATGAATAATTTTAAAAATTAAATATTTTAATTTTTTTCAATTTTTTGGTTATTTTTGACGGATGCCGTCGTCTCTAATTTCTGATGAAAGATTCCGTCGAAAATATGTCGCCTAACTACTAACGGGTGAAAACCGTCGGGATATATCATCGGTTAACATTTCCGACGGTAATAGTCATCAGAAAACGATCCATCGCAAATTCGTCGGGAAGTTCCAACGGAATGTTCCATCGAATATCCGTCAGAGTTTTCCGACAGTACTATTCCATCGGATATCCATCGGAAGTTTCCGACGGAATAAATCCATCGAATATCCCTCGGTAATTTCTGACGGCACTATTCCATCTTCATTCCGTCGGAAGATTCTGATGGAATGTTTTATTGCCAAGCCGTCGGAAATTCCCGATCATTTCCTGATGGAAATTAATTTCCAACGAAATAGTCCCAACGGACATCTGTCATCGGATAATAGATAAGAATCAGTCTTCCCGACGGATTTCCGATGAATCCGGCCGTTGGGATTTTGATGTTTTCTTATAGTGTATAAATGCAAAATAATGCATGGCATCACGTGGTATGGGATGGATTGGATTAATTGGACGCTTTGTCATATCTATTTCTGTCTCAAATTATGTGAGAATATAGAATATTGAGTTAGCTTAACGTGGACATTTGATTCGTGTCATTCTGAGCTCTAAATCAAAAGTTTAGGACAATTTAGTGCGAACATGTCAAGTTGATAGGCTCGTTTAAGTGATCATTCTAAACTGATCATTGGTGCTCATTAAGTAGAGGCTTATAAATGAAGCATAATCCATGACATCAAGTAGTTTGGATAGATTGGATTACTTAGACGCTTTGTTGCCTCTATATCTGTTTCAAATTTTGTCATAATATAGAAAATTGAGCTAGCTTAACATGGGCATTGGATTCGTGTCATTCTGAGCTCTAAATCAAAAGTTACAAACGATAAATGAAAAATAAATGAAAAATAATGCATGGCATCACGCAGTTTGGGATGGATTGGATTACTTGGACATTTCGTCTTATCTATTTCCGTGTCAAATTTTATAACGATATAGAAAATTAAGCTAGGTTAACGTGCACATTGGATTCGTGTAATTCTGAGCTCTAAATCAAAAGTTACGGACGATTTAGTACGGACATGTCAAGTTGATTAGCCAGTTAAAGTGATCATTCTAAGCTGATCATTGGTGCTCATTAAGTGAAGGCTTAAAAATGAAGCATAACACATGACATAAGGAGTTTGGATAAATTGGATTACTTGGAAGATTTGTCGTCTCTATTTCTGTCTAAAATTTTGTCAAAATATAAAAAAATGAGCTAGATTAACGTATGCATAGGATTCTTGTTATTCTAAGCTCTAAATCAAAAGTTACATATGATTATTCTAAACTGATCATAGGTACTTATTGAATAAAGGCTTATAAAGAAAGCATAATGCATTGATTCAATCAGTTTGGGACAGACTGGATTACTAGGACACTTTGTCGTCTCTACTTCCATCTCAAATGTTATCAAAATATATAAAATTTATCTAGCTTAACATGGGCACTGTATCTGTGTCATTCTGAGCTCAAAATAAAAAAGATACAGACGATTTAGTGTGGACATATCAAGTTGATCGGCCAGTTAATATTATTATTCTAAACTGATCATTGGTGCTCATTGAGTAAAGGCATATAAATGAAGCTTAATTCATGGCATGACATAGTTTTGGATAGATTGGATTAGTTGGACACTCTGTCGAGTCTATTTCGGTCTCAATGTTTTTACAATATAGAAAATTGAGCTAGTTTAACGTGGGCATTAGATTTGTTTGATTATGAGCTTTAAATCATAACTTACGGATGATATAGACATGTCAAGTTGAGTGGCCAGTTAAAGTGATCATTCTAAACTAATCATTGGTGCTGATTAAGCTAAGGTTTATAAATGAAACATAATGCATGGTATCACACAGTTTTGGATAGATTGGATTACTTTGTAGCTTTGTCGTATTATATTTATATCTCAAATATAGAGAATTGAACTAGATTAATGTGGGCACTGGATTCGTATCATTTATAGCTATAAATCAAAAGATATAGACGATTTAGTGCAGACATGACAAAATCATCGGCCAGTTAAAATGATCATTCTAAACTTATCATTGGCGCTCATTGAGTGAAAGCTTATAAATGAAAAATAATGCATGGCATCATGGAGTTTAGGACGGATTGAATTACTTGGACGCTTTGTCATATCTATTTTTGTCTCAAAATTTTTCACAATATAGAAAATTGAGCTAGCTTAATGTGAGCACTGGTCTCGTGTCATTCTGAGCTCTAAATCGAAAGTTACAGACGATATAGTGCGGACATGTCAAGTTGATTGGCCAGTAAAAGTGATCATTTTAAACTGATTATTGGTCCTTATCATGAAAAGGCTTATAAATGAAGCATAATGCATGGCATCAAGCAGTTTCAATAGATTTGATTACTTGGGCGCTTTGTCGTCTCTATTTCTGTCTCAAATTATTTCACAATATAGAAAATTGATCTAGATTAACTTGGGCATTAGATATGTGTCATTCTGAGCTCTAAATCAAAAGTGTCGGAAGATTTAGTGCGGACATGTCAAGTTAATCGGCCAGTTAAAGTGATCATTCTAAACTGATCATTGGTCGTCATTGAGTAAAGGCTTATAAACAAAGCATAATGAATTGCATCACACAGTTTTGGATAGATTTGATTACTTGGACGATTTGTCGTATCTATTTCTGTCTCAAATTTTGTTATAATATAGAAAATTGAGCTAGCTTAACGTGGTCATTGGATTCATCTGTTTCTGAGCTTTAAATCAAAAGTTAAACACGATTTTGTGCGTACTTGCCAAGGTTATTGGCCAGTTAAAATGATCATTCTGAACTTATCATTGGTGCTCATTAAGTAAATGCTTATAAATGAAGCATAAAGCATGGGATCATGCAGTTTTGGTTAGATTGGATTACTTGAACTCTTTTTTGTATCTATTTCTGTCTCAAAATTTGTTACAACATTGATAATTGAACTAGCTTAATGTGGGCATTGGATTCGTGTCAGTATGAGCTATAAACTAAAAGATACGGACGATTTAGTGCGAAACGACATGTTGATAGGCATTGAGTTAATATGATTATTCTAAACTGATCATTGGTGCGCATTGAGTAAAGGCTTATAAATGAATCATAATGCATGGCATCACACACTTTTGGATAGATTGGATTACATAGATGCTTTGTCATGTCTATTTATGCCTCGAATTTTGTCACAATATAGAAAATTAAACTAGCTTAACGTGGGTATTGGATTCGTGTCATTCTGCGCTACAAATCAAAAGTTACAGACGCTTTAGTGCAGACATGTCAAGTTGATCGGCCAGTTAAAGTGATCATTCTAAACTGATCATTGGTGCTCATTGAGTAAAGGCTTATAAATGAAGCATAAGGCATGGCATCACGCAGTTTGGGATATATTGTATTACTTGGACTCTTTGTCTTATCTAGTTTTGTCTCAAATTTTGCCACAATATAAAAAATCTAACTAGCTTAATGTGTTCATTGGATTTGTGTCATTTTGAGCTATATATCAAACGTTGTGGATGATTTATTGCAGACATGGTAAGTTGATTCGACAGTTAATATGATCATTCAAAACTGATCATTGGTGCTCATTTAGTAAAAGCTTATAAATGGAATTAATGCATGACATCACGCAGTTTGGGATGGATTGGATTACTTGGACGTTTTGTCGTCTCTATTTTTGTCTCAAATTTTGTCAAAATATAGAAACTTGAGCTAGCTTAACGTGGGCATTGAATTCATGTCATTCTAAACTCTAAATCAAAAGTTTACGCACGATTTAGTGTAGACATGTCGAGGTTATCGGCCAGTTATAGTGCTCATTATAAACTAATCATTGGTGCTCATTGAGTAAAGCCTTATAAATGAATCATAAGCATGGTATCACACAATTTTGGATAGATTGGATTACTTGGACACTTTTTCGTATCTAGTTCTGTCTCAATATTTGTCACAATATAGAAAATTGAACAAACTTATTATGGGAAATTGATTCGTGTCATTTTGAGCTATAAATCAAATGTTATGGATGATGTGATATAGACATGACAAAGTTATCGGCCAGTTAAATGATCATTCTAACTAATCATTGGTGCTCATTGAGTAAATGCTCATTAATGAAGCATAATGCATGGCATCACCCAATTATGGATAAATTGGATTACTTGGACGGTTTGTCGTGTCTATTTCTGTCTCAACTTTTGTCACAATATAGAAAATTGAGATTGCTTAACGTGGGCACAGTATTCGTGTCATTATGATCTCTAAATCAAAAGTTACAATGCGGACATGCATGTCGAGTGGATCGACCATTTAAAGTGATCATTCTGAACTGATCATTGGTGCTCATTAAGTAAAGGATTATAAATGAAGCATAATGCATGGAATCAAGGAGTTTGGATAGATTGGATTATTTGGACGCTTTGTCGTCTCTATTTTTCTCTCAATTTTTTTAAAAATATAAAAAAATTGAGCTAGCTTAACGTAGGCGTTGGATTCGTGTCATTCTGAGTTCTAAATCAAAAGTTACTGACGATTTAGTGCGGACATGTGAATTTGATAGGCCAGTTAATATGATTATTCTAAACTGATCATTGGTGCGCATTGAGTAAAGGCTTATAAATGAATCATAATGCATGGCATCACACACTTTTGGATAGATTGGATTACATAGATGCTTTGTCATGTCTATTTCTGCCTCAATTTTTGTCACAATATAGAAAATTAAACTAGCTTAACGTGGGTATTGGATTCGTGTCATTCTGCGCTATAAATCAAAAGTTACAGACGCTTTAGTGCAGACATATCAAGTTGATCGGCCAGTTAAAGTGATCATTCTAAACTGATCATTGGTGCTCATTGAGTAAAGGCTTATAAATGAAGCATAAGGCATGGCATCACGCAGTTTGGGATATATTGGATTACTTGGACTCTTTTTCTTATCTAGTTTTGTCTCAAATTTTGTCACAATATAAAAAATCTAACTAGCTTAATGTGTTCATTGGATTTGTGTCATTTTGAGCTATATATCAAATGTTGTGGACGATTTATTGCAGACTTGACAAGTTCATTCGACAGTTAATATGATCATTCAAAACTGATCATTGGTGCTCATGTAGTAAAAGCTTATAAATGAAAATAATGCATGACATCACACAGTTTGCGATGGATTGGATTACTTGGACGTTTTGTCATCTCTATTTTTGTGTCAATTTTGTCAAAATATAGAAACTTGAGCTAGCTTAACGTGGGCATTGGATTCATGTCATTCTAAACTCTAAATCAAAAGTTTACGCATGATTTAGTGTAGACATGTCGAGGTTATTGGCCAGTTATAGTGCTCATTATAAACTAATCATTGGTGCTCATTGAGTAAAGCCTTATAAATGAATCATAAGCATGGCACCACAAAATTTTGGGTAGATTGGATTACTTGGACACTTTTTCGTATCTAGTTCTGTCTCAATATTTGTCACAATATAGAAAATTGAACAAACTTATTATGGGAAATTGATTCGTGTCATTTGGAGCTATAAATCAAATGTTATGGCTGATTTGATACAGACATGACAAAGTTATGGGCCAGTTAAATGATCATTCTAACTAATCATTGGTGCTCATTGAGTAAAAGCTTATAAATTAAAAATAATGCAAGGCATCACTCAGTTTGAGATGGATTGGATTACTTGGACGCTTTTTTCGTATCTATTTCTGTTCAAACTTTGTCACAATATAGAAAATTGAGCTAGCTTATCATGGGCACTAGATTCGTGTCATTCTATGCTCTAACTCAAAAGTTATGGACAATTAAGTGCGGACATGCCAACTTGATCGGCTAGTTAAAGTGATGATTCTAAACTGATCATTGGTGCTCATTGAGTAAAGGCTTATAAAAGAAGCATAAGGCATGGCATCTCGCAGTTTGGGATAAATTGGATAACTTGGCCGCTTTGTGTTATCTAGTTCAGTCTCAAATTTTGTCACAATATAGAAAATTGAAATAGCTTAATGTGTGCATTGGATTCGTGTAATTCTGAGCTATAAATCAAAAGTTAAGGACGATTTAGTGCAGACATGACAAGTTGTTCGGCCAGTTAAAGTGATCATTCCAAAATGATCATTGGTGCTCATTTAGTAAAAGCCTATAAATGTAAAATAATGCATGGCATCTCAAAATTTGGGATGGATTGGATTACTTGGACACTTTCTCGAATCTATATTGGTCTCAAATTTTGTTAGAATATAGAAAATTGAGCTAGCTTATCGTGGGGATTGGATTCGTGTCATTCTAACCTCTAAATCAAAAGTTACGGACAATTTAGTGCGGACATGTCAAGTTGATCTGCCAGCTAAAGTGATCATTCTAAACTGATCATTGATGCTCATTGAGTAAAGGCTTTTAAATGAAGCATAGTGCATGGCACCAAACAGTTTTAGATAGATTGGTTTACTTGGACGCTTTGTCTTATCTAGTTCAGTCTCAAATTTTGTCACAATATAGAAAATTGAAATAGCTTGATGTGTGCATTGGATTTATGTCATTTTGAGCTATAAATCAAAAGTTAAGGACGATTTAGTGCAGACATGACAAGTTGTTCGGCCAGTTAAAGTGATCATTCCAAAATGATCATTGGTGCTCATTTAGTAAAAGCCTATAAATGTAAAGTAATGCATGGCATCTCAAAATTTGGGATGGATTGGAGTACTTGGACACTTTCTTGAATCTATATTGGTCTCAAATTTTGTTAGAATATAGAAAATTGAGCTAGCTGAATGTGGGGATTGGATTCATGTCATTCTAGCTCTAAATCAAAAGTTACGGACAATTTAGTGCGGACATGTCAAGTTGATCTGCCAGTTAAAGTGATCATTCTGAACTGATCATTGGTGCTCATTGAGTAAAGGTTTATAAATGCAGCATAATGCATGGAATCAAGGAGTTTGGATAGATTGGATTACTTGGACGCTTTGTCGTCTCTATTTTGTCTTAAATTTAGTCAAAATATAAAAAATTGAGCTAGCTTAACGTAGGCCTTGGATTCGTGTCATTCAGAGTTCTAAATTAAAAGTTACTGATAATTTAGTGTGGACATGTCAATTTGATCGGCCTGTTAAAGTGATCATTCTAAACTGATCATTGGTGCTCATTGAGTAAAGGCTCATAAATGAACCATAATGCATGGCATCACGCAGTTTTTGGATAGATTGGATTACTTAGATGCTTTTTCGTGTTTGTTTCTATCTCAAATTTTCTCCCAATATAGAAAATTAAACTAGCTTAATGTAGGCATTGGATTCGTGTCATTTTGAGCTATAAATGAAAAGTTATGGACGAATTAGTGCAGACATGGCAAAGTCATCGGGCAGTTAGAATGATCATTCTAAACTGATCATTTGTGCTCATTGAGTAAAAGATTATAAATGAAAAATAATGCATGGCATCACGTAGTTTTGGATGGATTAGATTACTTGGATGCTTTGTCGTCTCTATTTTTGTCTCTAATTTTTTCAAATAGAGAAAATTCAGCTAACTTAACATGGGCTTTGGATTCGTTTTATTCCGAGCTCTAATTCAAAAGTTACGGACGATTTAGTGCAGACATGTCAATTTGATCGGCCTGTTAATATTTTATTCTAAAGTGATCATTGCTGCTCATTGTATAGGGGTTTATAAATGAAGCATAATTCATGGCATCACGCAGTTTGGGATAGACTGGATTACTTGGACGCTTTGTCGACTCTGCTTCTGTCTCAAATTTTGTCAAAATATAGAAAATTTATCTAGGTTAATGTTGACACTGGACACTTGTCATTATGAGCTCAAAATCAAAAGTTACGGCCGATTTAGTGCGGACATGTTAAGTTGATCGGCAAGTTAATATGATTATTCTAAACTGATCATTGGTGCTCATAGAGTAAATGCTCATTAATGAAGCATAATGCATGGCATCACCCAATTATGGATAGATTGTATTACTTGGACGGTTTGTCGTGTCTATTTCTGTCTCAAATTTTGTCACAATATAGATAATTGAGATAGCTTAATGTGGGCACAGTATTTGTGTCATTATGAGCTTTAAATCAAAAGTTACGTACAATTTTGTGCGGACATGTCAAGTGGATCGGCCATTTAAAGTGATCATTCTGAACTGATCATTGGTGCTCATTAAGTAAAGGATTATAAATGAAGCATAATGCATGGAATCAAGGAGTTTGGATAGATTGGATTACTTGGACGCTTTGTTGTCTCTAGTTTTGTCTCAAATTTTGTCAAAATATAAAAAATTGAGCTAGTTTAACGTAGGCCTTGGATTCGTGTCATTCTGAGTTATAAATCAAAAGTTATTGACGATTTAGTGCGGATATGTCAATTTGATCGGCCAGTTAGTATGATTATTCTAAACTGATCATTGGTGCGCATTGAGTAAAGGCTTATAAATGAAGCATAATGCATATAGCATCACACAGTTTTGGATAGATTGGATTACTTGGACGCTTTGTCATGTCTAGTTCTATCTCAAATTTTGTCCCAATATAGAAAATTGAGCTAGCTTATCGTGGGCATTGAATTCGTGTCATTCTGAGCTCTAAATAAAAAGTTACGGACGGTTTAGTGCGTGCATGTCAACTTGATCGGCCAGTTAAAGTGATCATTCTAAACTGATCATTGGTGCTCATTGAGTAATGGCCTATAAATGAAGCATAAGGCATGGCATCACGCAGTTGGGATAGATTGGATTACTTGGATGCTTTGTCGAATCTAGTTCTGTCTCAAATTTTGTCACAATATAAAAACTTGAACTAGCTTAATCTGGGCATTGGATTTGTGTCATTCTGAGCTATATATCAAATATTATGGACGATTTAGTGCAGACATGACAAGTTGATTTGCCAATTAATATTATCATTCTAAACTGATCATTGGTGCTCATTTAGTAAAAGCATATAAAAGAAAAGTAATGCATAGCATCACGCATTTTGGGATGGATTGGATTACATGGACACTTTATCATCTCTATTTTGTATCAAATGTTGTCAAAATATAGAAAATTGAGTTAGCTTAACGTGGGGATTGGATTCCTGTCATTCTAAGCTCTAAATCAAAAGTTACGGATGATTTTGTGCGGACATGTCAAGGTTATCGGCCTGTTAAAGTGTTCATTCTAAACTAATCATTGGTGCTCATTGAGTAAAGCCTTATAGATGAAGCGTAAGCATGACATCCCACAGTTTTGGAAAGATTGGATTACTTAGACGCTTTGCGTTTCTAGTTATATCTTAAATTTTGTCACAAGCTTAATGAGGGAAATAGATTCGTGTCATTCTGAGCTATACATCAAAAGTTATAGAAGATTTGATGTAGACATGACAAAATCATCGGCCAGTTAAAATGATCATTTTAAACTGATCATTGGTGCTCATTAAGTAAAAGCTTATAAATTAAAAATAATGCAAGGCATCATGCAGTTTGGGATGGATTGGATTATTCGGACCCTTTGTCATATATAATTCTATTCATACTTTGTCAAAATATAGAAAATTGAGTTACCTTATCATGGGCACTAGATTCGTGTCATTCTGAGCTCTAACTCAAAAGTTACGTACGATTTAGTGTGGACATGCCAAGTTGATCGGCTAGTTGAAGTGATCATTATAAACTGCTCATTGGTGCTCATTGAGTAAAGGCTTATAAAAGAAGCATAAGACATGGCTTCTCGCAGTTTGGGATAGATTGGATAACTTGGACGCTTTGTCTTATCTAGTTCAGTCTCAAATTTTGTCACAATAAAGAAAACTGAACTAGCTTAGTATGTGCATTGGATTCGTGTCATTCTGAGCTATAAATCCAAAGTTAAGGACGATTTAGTGCAGACATGACAAGTTGTTCGGCCAGTTAAAGTGATCATTCCAAAATGATCATTGGTGCTCATTTAGTAAAAGCCTATAAATGTAAAATAATGCATGGCATCTCAAAATTTGGGATGGATTGGATTACTTGGACACTTTGTCGAACTTATATTGGTCTCAAATTTTGTTACAATATAGAAAATAGAGCTAGCTTTACGTGAGGATTGGATTCCTCTCATTCTAAGCTCTAAATCAAAAGTTACGGACAATTTAGTGCGGACATGTCAAGTTGATCTGCCAGTTAAAGTGATCATTTTAAACTGATCATTGGTGCTCATTGAGTAAAGGCNCATTCTACCCAAAACTTCCCAAAGATGGATTACGGACAGCAAGGACTGCCGAGTGATGACCTGAGAACTTGTTTCAACTGTGGTATGTCAGGCCACATCAGGAAGGATTGCCCCAAAGGGAGAGCCGAAAGGCAACTCGAACGAAAGGACTACCGTGGGGTAATCGAACCAGTGGCTAAGAAGCAGGCCGCAACACCGCGGGTTTATGAGCTATCGCGGGACATGGGCGATACGGGCAGGTACAGCTCGATCACTGGTACGTACATAACCCTAACTGTTAAATAAAATCAAGCATTGCATGGCATGCATGAACAGTAGGGTACTTAGCATTCAAGATGAATGTGTAGGGACCTTGGTTGTGGGCGGTGTTGAAACACATGTCGTGTTTGATTCCGGGGCTTCACATTGCTTTGTAAGCCCGGAATGGTTTAAAAAGAGTGGGATTCAAGGAGAACCCATCTCTGGAATGAGTAAAGTACAAGCAGCTGGAGGGCAAATAATGAATTCCCTTGGAATTGTGCGGAACATCCCGGTTATGATTGGGAATGTCAGTTTTCCAGCCGACTTGGTAGTAGTCCAACTCAAGAATTACGATGTAATCTTGGGTATGGCTGGGTGGGAATGAGCAAGGCGACCCTAGAGTGTCATAGGGGCCGAGTTCGGTTTGAAAAAGAGGGAGGGAGATTGGAGCTCCAAGGGATCCAACCCACCTCGGGAAGTTTGATAATCTCAGCAAACCAGGCAGAACGGATGCTAGAGAAGGGGTGCGAGGCCTATGTAGCCACGATAAGCACCGAGGAAAATAAGAAGAGTTGGGAGTTAAAGGATATCCCAGTGGTCAATGAATTCGCAAATGTGTTCCAGGCCTTGTCCAGGTTACCGCCTGATAGGCCGGATCCATTCACGATTGAATTGGAACCAGGGATTGCCCCAATCTTGAAAGCGCCATATCGTATGGCTCCAGCCGAGATGGCCGAGTTAAAGAAACAGTTGGAAGAACTGTTGGATAAAGGATTCATCAGGCCGAGTGAGTCACCTTGGGGTGCACCGGTGCTGTTTGTGAAAAAGAAGGATGGAAGCTTTTGGCTTTGCATCGATTATCGGGGATTGAATCGGGTTATGGTAAAGATCAAGTACCTATTACCCCGAATTGATGAGTTGTTGGATCAACTCAGAGGTGCGACCTGGTTCTCAAAGATCCATTTGGCACAGGGATATCACCAAATTCCGATTGAGCGATCGGATATTCAGAAGACAGCCTTGCGGAGTAGATATGGACACTACGAGTTTGTAGTGATGCCATTCGGTTTAACCAATGCACCGACAGCCTTTATGAAGATGATGAATAGTGTATTTCGGGATTGTTTAGATGAGTTTGTTATTATTTTCATTGATTACATCCTCGTCTATTCAAGGGGCCATGAAATGCAGCAAAATCATCTAAAGGTGGTGATGGAACGGTTAAGTGTAGCTTTTGGCAGAGAAGCATTGGATTCTTGGGGCATATGGTGTCGGATCAAGGGGTGTCAGTAGACCCGTAGAAAGTTAAGGCTATCAAAGATTGGCCAAGGCCTCGGAATGCAACCGAGATTAGGAGCTTCCTGGGGTTGGCTGGATACTCTAGATGGTTTGTCAATGGGTTTGCAAAAATGGCTTACCCCATTACCTGTCTAACCGGGAACGATGTTAAGTACGAGTGGACAGACGAGTGTGAGGAATGTTTCCAACGGTTGAAGGAGATGCTAACGACTGCACCAGTCTTGGCACTGCCTGAACTGGATGAGCCCTAGGCAGTACACACAGACGCATCCAGAACTGGGCTGGGTGCTGTTCTGATGCAAAAGGGTAGGGTGATTGCCTACGCATCAAGGAAATTGCAGAAACATGAAGGAAACTATCCCACTCACGACTTAGAAATGGCGGCAGTAATCTTGGCATTAAAGATTTGGCGGTCATACTTATATGGAGCCAAAGTGCAAGTTTTTACCGACCATAAGAGTTAGAAGTACATTTCCACTCAACCCGAATTGAAGCTTAGGCAAAGAAGGTGGAAGGAATTCGTGGCTGATTATGACCTAGATATTGCCTACCACCCGGGAAAGGCAAATCTTGTGGCGGATGCCTTGAGTAGGAGGCGAACGGAGGTTCATGCCGAAAAGGATGCGGAAACCCTTGTCGGACTGGTTAAGATGATGCATTTCAATGCAATATCAAGTTAACCAGAAGCGTTAGGTATGTACGCAGAAAATCGGGCAGATCTATTGAGTAAGATCCAAATAGCCCAAGAAAAAGATGAACTGCTGAACCAAGCGGTCCAGAACAATCAGTCCGAGTATGAGAAATCGAACAACGGGACAATTGTGATAAGAGGACGAGTGTGTGTTCCTAATGTACGAGAATTAAGAGAAGAAATCCTAAGGGAAGCACATCAGTCCAAATTCGCAATTCACCCGGGTGCGAGTAAGATGTACCGAGACTTGAAGCGGTACTACCATTGGGCAGGACTGAAGAGAAATGTGGCTGAATGGGTGGCTAATTGTCCGACTTGCCAACTGGTCAAGGCAGAACACCAAGTCCCGAGTGGTTTGTTGCAAAACTTACCCATTCCGGAATGGAAGTGGGACCATATCAAAATGGATTTTGTGAGTGGGTTACCAAGGACCAAGGCACGACATGATGCTATCTGGGTGGTCGTGGATAGGCTGACCAAGTCGGCACACTTCCTGGCTATCCAGAAAACGGATGGGGCACAAAGAATTGTGGCACGTTATGTGGAAGAGATAGTATGATTGCATGGAGTTCCGGTAAGCATTGTCTCTGATCGGGATCCAAGATTCACGGCCCATTTTTGGAAGGCATTCCAAAAGGCCTAAGGAACGAGGGTGAACATGAGCACGGATTACCACCCCCAAACAGATGAGCAATCCAAACGAACCATCCAGACACTTGAGGACACGTTGCGGGCATGTGTTTTGGATTGGGGCGGATCATGGGAAAAATATTTTCCCTTAGCCGAATTCTCATACAACAGTAGCTTCCAGACGAGCATCGGAATGTCTCCTTATGAAGTATTGTATGGACGGCCTTGTCAGATCCCATTGTGTTGGACCGAAGTGGGGGAGCGTAGGACCCTTGGACCAGATACTGTGGATGAAGCCACTGAGAAGATCAAGTTCTTAAGGATCAAAAATGAAGGAGGCCCAAGATAGACAGAAAAGTTATGCGGGCAAACGAAGAAGAAATTTGGAGTTCGAGGTAGGTGATTGGGTATATTTGAAAACAATCACATTTAAGGGAAGGAATCGAACTTCGAAGAGTGGAAAGTTGAATCCAAGGTACTTAGGCCTGTTTAAAGTCATAGAAAGAGTTGGGTTAGTAGAATACAAATTGGACTTACCACCCAAAATGGACATGTTCCATAACGTCTTCCATGTGTCGCAACTAAGGAAGTGCCTATCGGACCAAGACATAGTCGTTTCTGCACCACCTACTGAACTAAAGGAAAATCTAACCTTAGAAGCTATTCCAGTTCGGATCATCGACCGAATGGAAAGAGTTACCAGAAGAAAGGTGGTTCGGTGGTCAAGGTAGTATGGAAGTGCAATGGGACCGAAGAAATGACTTGGGAAACCGAAGACAAAATAAAGGCCGAATTTCCTAAGTGGTTCGAGGAGTGGGAAACCAACCAGATACTTGGTCTGGATTCGAGGACAAATCCACTTAAAGTGGGGGAGACATGTAACACCCCCGATCCTCAGTAAGGATCGGTTGGGCGAGCTGGCCGGCAGTTGGCGAGCTGGCCGGCAGCTGGGAGAGCTGGTCGGCAGCTGGGCGAGCTGGCCGGCAGTTGGGTGAGCTGGCCGGTAGTTGGACGAGCTGGTTGGTAGGTGGGCCAACAGGCCAGCTAGCATTGGCTCGGGCAGTTGGTGCCGAACCAGTGCCACGACCAGGCACAATGGTTCGACTAGAAACACTGATTGGTCGAGCAAAAGCCATGACTGTTCGTGAAAACCGACCACGGGCCCTATAAATATAAGGCTTAGGGTCGGTACAAGGCACGCCGGAGGGGAAAAATCTTAGAATTTTTCTAAGGCAATATTCGATAAGTGTTAGAACGAGTGAGGTAGAGATCGTGAACCTTGGATCGGGAAACCAATAGTGACGGTACGCGATTAAGGGCTAAGCATGGTCGAGGTGAGTAATCCCTTACCCTTGCATACTTGGATTCCCTTTTGGCGGTGGTTCGGCGAGCAAGGGATCCAAGGGGGGATAGTTGGGTAAACTGGGCCGAGTGGTCGGAATTGGGTGAAACATTCCCGGTCAGATAATCGGCCTGGCCTGCCCATAGACCGGATCGAGTCTTTCAGGGCAAGTATCGGCTGGCCAAAGGATTCGGGTGATTTCTACCTTGGCCGGTTGGTCGATCGGATCTGTCCAAGACCGAACCGAGTGTGTCTTGGTCGGATTTTAAGCTAAACTTAGAGAATTGATGGGTTTTGCATGAGTTGCATTCATTCATGCATTTTATAAAGCCTTATTGAGTAATGTTGGTTTAGTCCAGGATAATTATGCGGCTTTGGCCTTTTTCAGGAAAAGATGGTGATCATGGAAAGGATTTTGCTTGAGCGCAAGGCTGGTGGCCAGAGTATATGGGTGGTGTATTGGTCCGGGTAGTTAGGATCGTTTGAATGTGTAAGCCTTCGGGCAAACGATCATGTTGTAACGAATCCTATTCTTATACTTAATAAAAAACCGGATCTTTTATATTATGACTCTAACAAATGACTCTAAAAACTCATGAACCTTAGAATAACTCGAATTCGGACTTAAACTAAATATAGGACCCTAAAATATAGACCTTAGATTCGGAATTCCTTGGTGAATCCGAAAAGGGAAAACCTCTTCGGACTGATAATCCGGGAAGGGTGTTTCAATTGTTCTAAACTGATCATTGGTGCTCATTGAGTAAAGGCTTACAAATGAAGCATAATGCTGGCATCAAACAGTTATGGATAGATTGGATTACTTGGACGCTCTGTCGTGTTTATTTCAATCTCAAATTTTGTCACAATATAGAAAATTAAACTAGCTTAATGTGGGCATTGGATTCGTTCATTCTGAGCTATAAATCAAAAGTTATGAACGATTTAGTGTTGACATGTCAAGTTGATCAGCCAGTTAAAGTGATCATTCTAAACTGATCATTGGTGCTCATTAAGTAAAGGCTTATAAATGAAACATAATTCATGGCATCAAGGAGTTTGGATAGATTAGATTATTTGGACGTTTTGTTGTCTCTATATCTGACTCAAATTTCCCCAAAATATAGAAAATTGAGCTAGCTTAACGCGGGCATTGGATTCGTGTCATTCCGAGCTCAAAATCAAAAGTTACGCACGATTTAGTGCCGACATATCAAGTTGATCGGCCAGTTAATATAATTATTCTAAACTGGTCATTGGTGCTCATGGAGTAAAGGCTTATAAATGAAGCAAAATGCATGGCATCACAGAGTTTTGAATAGAATGGATTACTTGGATGCTTTGTAGTATCTACTTCTGTCTCAAATTTTGTTACAATATAGAAAATTAAGCTAGCTTAACATGGGCATTGGATTCGTGTCAATATGAGCGCTAAATCAAAAGCTACAAACCATTTAGTGCGGACATGTCAAGTTGATCGGCCAACTATAATATGATAATTCTAAACCAATCATTGGTGCACATTAAGTAAAGGCTTAAAAATGAAGCACAATACATGGTATCACATAGTTTAGGATAGATTGGATTACTTGTACGCTTTGTCGTGTCTACTTGTCTTTCAAATTTTGTTACAATATAAAAAATTGAACTACCTTAATGTGGGCATTGGATTCGTGTCATTCGGAGCTCAAAATCAAAAGTTACGGAATATTTAGTGAGGTCATGTAAAGTTGATCGGCCAGTTAATATGATTATTCTAAACTGATCATTGGTTCACATTGAGTAAAGGCTTATAAATAAAGCATAATGCATGGCATCACACAGTTTTGGATAGATTGGATTACTTAAACGCTTTGTCGTTTCTATTTCAGTCTCAAATTTTTCAAAATATAGAAAGTTGAGCTAGCTCAACGTGTGCTTTTGATTAGTGTTATTTTAAGTTCTAAACCAAAAGTTACAGACGATTTAGTGCGGACATATCAAGTTGATTGGCCAGTTAAAGTAATAATTCTAAATTGATCATTGGTGCTCATTAAGTAAAGGCTTATAAACGCCGAACAATACATGGCATCACATAGTGTTGGATAGATTGGATTACTTGAACGCTTTGTCATGTCTATTTATGTGTCAAATGTTTTTTTCAATAAAGAAAGTTGAGCTAGCTTAACGTGGGCACTGGATTCATTCGGAGCTCAAAATCAAAAGTTACGGACGATTTAGTACGGACATATCAAGATGATTGGCCAATTAATATGATTATTCTAAACTGATCATTGGTTCTCATTTAGTAAAGGCTTATAAATGAAACATAATGTATGGCATCACACAGTTTTGGATAGATGGGATTACTTGGACACTTTGTCGTCTCTATTTTTGTCTCAAATTTTGTCAAAATATAGAAAGTTGATTAGCTGAACGTGTGCTTTGGAATCGTGTCATTCAAGGCTCTAAATCAAAAGCTACGAATGATTTAGTTTGGACATGTCAAGTTGATCGTCGAGTTAAAGTCATCATTCTAAAATCATCATTGGTGCTCATTGAGTAAAGGCTTAAAAAAGAAGCATAATGCATGGCATTACACAGTTTTTGATAGATTGGATTACTTGAGCACTTTTTCCTATCTAGTTTTGTCTCAAATTTTGTCATAATATAGAAAATTAAACTAGCTTAATGTGGGCATCGGATTCCTGTCATTCTGAGCTATAAATCAAAAGTTGTGGATGATTTACTACAGACATGACAAGTTGATCGGCTAGTTAAAATGATCATTTTAAACTGATCATTGGTGCTCATTGAGTAAAAGCTTATAAATGAAAAATAATGCATGGCATCACGCAATTTGCGATTGATTGGATTACTTGGACACATTGTCGTATCTATTTTTGTCTCAAACATTCTCAGAATATAGAAAATTGAGCTAGTTTAACGTGGACTTTGGATTTGTTTAATTATGAGCTCTAAATATAAAGTTACGGACGATTTAGTGCGGACATGTCAGGTTAATTTGCCAGTTAAAGTGATCATTCTAAAATGATCATTGGTGCTCATTGAGTAAAGTCTTATAAATGAAGCATAATGCATGGTATCAAACAGTTTTGGATATATTGGATTACTTGGAAGCTTTGTTGTCTCTATTTCGGTCTCAAATTTTGTTAAATACATAAAATTGAGCTAGTTTAACGTTGGAATTGGATTCCTTTCATTCTAAGCTCTAAATCAAAAGTTAGATACGATTTAGTGCGTACAGCTCAAGTTGATCGGCCAGTTAATATCATTATTCTAAACTGATTATTGGTGCTCATTCAGTAAAGGTTTATATATGAAGCATAATGCATGGCAGCATGCAGTTTGGGATAGATTGGATTACTTGGACGCTTTGTCGTCTCTACTTCTGTCTCAAATTTTGTAAAAATATAGAAAATTTATCTAGCTTAATGTTGGCACTGGACTCGTGTCATTATGAGCTCAAAATCAAAAGTTAGGAATGATTTAGTGTGGACATGTTAAATTTATCGGCCAGTGAATATGATTATTCTAAACTGATCATTGGTGCTCATTGAGTAAATGCTTATTAATTAAGAATAATGCATGGCATCACACAATTTTGGATAGACTACATTACTTTGACGCTTTTTCATGTCTATTTCCGTCACAAATTTTGTCACAATATAGAAAATTGAGCTAGCTTAACGTGGGCATAGGATTCGTGTCATTCTAAGCTCTAAATCAAAAGTTATGTACGACTTAGTCCGGACATGTCAAGTTGATCTGCCAGTTAAAGTTGATTACTTGGACACATTGTCGTATCTATTTTTGTCTCAAACATTCTCAAAATATAAAAAATTGAGCTAGCTTAACGTAGGCTTTGGATTCGTGTCATTCTGAGTTGTAAATCAAAAGTTACTGACGAGTTAGTGCGGATATGTCAATTTGATCAGCCAGTTAATATGATTATTCTAAACTGATCATTGTGCTCAGTGAGTAAAGGCTCGTAAGTGAAGCATAATGCAACGGATCACACAGTTTTGGATAGATTGGATTACTTAGACGCTCTGTCGTGTCTATTTCTATCTTAAATTTTGCAACAATATAGAAAACTAAACTAGCTTAATGTGGGCATTGGATTTGTGTCATTCTGAGCTGTAAATCAAAAATTATGGACGATTTAGTGCAAACATGGCAAATCATCGGCCAGTTAGAATGATCATTCTAAAGATTATAAATGAAAAATAATGGATGGCATCACGCATGTTGGGATGGGTTGGAGTATTTGGATACTTTGTCTTATCTATTTTCTGTCTCAATCTTTGTCACAATATAGAAAATTGAGATAGATTAATGTGGGTTCTAGATTCGTGTTATTCGGAGCTCTAAATCAAAAGTTACGAATGATTTAGTGCGCACATGTCAAGTTGATCGGAGTGATTATTCTAAACTGATCATTGGTGGTCATTAAGTAAAGGCTTATAAATGAAGCATAAAGCATGACATCACGCTGTTTGGGGTATATTGGATTACTTGGACGCTTTGTCGTCTCTATTTCTATCTCAAATCTTCTCTAAATATAGAAAATTGAGCTCGCTTAACGTGGGCATTGGAATCGTGTCATTCTGAGCTCTAAATCAAAAGTTACGGACGCTTTAGTGCAAATATGTCAAGTTGATTGGCCAGTTATAGTGATCATTCTAAACTTATCATTGGTGCTCATTGAGTAAAGGCTTAGAAATGAAGCATAGGCATGGCATCACGTAGTATGGGATAGATTGGATTACTTGGACTCTTTGTCGTATCTAGTTTTGTCTCAAATTTTGTCACAATATAAAATATCTAACCAGCTTAATGTGGGCATTGGATTTGTGTCATTCTGAGCTATATATCAAACGTTATGGACAATTTAGTGCAGACATGACAAGTTGATTCGTCAGTTAATATGATCATTCTAAACTGATCATTGGTGCTCATTAGTAAAAGCTTATAAATGAAAATAATGCATGGCATCATGCAGTCTGGGATGGATTGGATTACTTGGACGCTTTGTCGTCTTTATTTTTGGCTCAAATTTTGTCAAAATATAGAAAATTGAGCTAGCTTAACGTGGGCATTGGATTCTTGTCATTCTAAGCTCTAAATCAAAAGTTACGGACGATTTAGTGCAGACATGTCAAGGTTATCGGCTAGTTAAAGTGCTCATTATAAACTAATCACTGGTGCTCATTGAGTAAAGCCTCATAAATGAAGCATAAGCATAGCATCACACATTTTTGGATAGATTGGATTACTTGGACGCTATGTCGTATCTAGTTCTGTCTCTATTTTTGTCACAATATAGAAAATTGAACTAGCTTATTGTGGGAAATTAATTCGTGTCATTCGTAGCTATAAATCAAAAGTTATGGAATATTTGATGTAGACATTACAAAGTTATCGGTTAGTAAAAATGATCATTCTAACTGATCATTGGTGCTCATTGAGTAAAAGCTTATATATTAAAATTAATGCAAGGCATCAGGCAGTTTGAGATGGATTGGATTACTTGGATGCTTTGTGGTATCTATTTCTGTTCAAACTTTGTCCCAATATAGAAAATTGAGGTAGCTTATCATGGGCACTAGATTCGTGTCTTTCTGAGCTCTAACTCAAATGTTACGGACGATTTAGTGCGGACATGCCAACTTGATCGGCTAGTTAAATTGATCATGTTAAACTGATAATTGGTGCTCATTGAGTAAAGGCTTATAAAAGAAGCATAAGGCATGGCATCTCGTAGTTTGGGATAGATTGGATAACTTGGACGCTTAGTGTTATCTAGTTNTGTCATTCTGAGCTCTAACTCAAAAGTTACGTACGATTTAGTGTGGACAGGCCAAGTTGATCGGCTAGTTAAAGTGATCATTCTAAACTGCTCATTGGTGCTCATTGAGTAAAGGCTTATAAAAGAAGCATAAGGCATGGCTTCTCGTAGTTTGGGATAGATTGGATAACTTGGACGCTTTGTCTTATCTAGTTCAGTCTCAAATTTTGTCACAATAAAGAAAACTGAACTAGCTTAATGTGTGCATTGGATTCGTGTCATTCTGAGCTATAAATCCAAAGTTAAGGACAATTTAGTGCAGACATGACAAGTTGTTCGGCCAGTTAAAGTGATCATTGGTGCTCATTTAGTAAAAGCCTATAAATGTAAAATAATGCATGGCATCTCAAAATTTGGTATGGATTGGATTACTTGGACACTTTGTCGAATCTATATTGGTCTCAAATTTTGTTACAATATAGAAAATAGAGCTAGCTTAACGTGAGGATTGGATTCGTGTCATTCTAAGCTCTAAATCAAAAGTTACGGACAATTTTGTGCGGACATGTAAAGTTGATCTGCCAGTTAAAGTGATCATTCTAAACTGATCATTGGTGCTCATTGAGTAAAGGCTTTTAAATCAAGCATAGTGCATGGCATCACACAGTTTTAGATAGATTGGATTACTTGGATGCTTTGTCTTATCTAGTTCAATCTCAAATTTTGTCACAATATAGAAAATTGAACTAGTTTAATGTGGACATTGGATTCGTGTCATACTAGGCTATAAATCAAAATTTATGGATGATTTAGTGAAGATATGACAAAGTCATCGGCTAGTTAGAATGATCATTCTAAACTAATCATTAGTGCTCATTGAGTGAAAGCTTATAAATGAAAAATAATGCATGGCATCACGCAGTTTGAGATGAATTGAAGTATTTGGATACTTTGTCGTATTTGTTTATGTCTCAAACTTTGTTACAATATATGTAGCTTAACGTGGGCATTGGATTTATGTCATTCTGAGCTCTAAATAAATAGTTACAGACGATTTAATATGGAAATGTCAAGTTGAGTGGCCAGTTAAAGTGACCATTCTATACAGATAGTTGGTGTCCATTATTTAAAGGCTTTTAAATGAAACATATTGCATGGCGTCAAACTGTTTGGATAGATTGGATTGCTTGAATGCTTTTTCGTCTCTATTTATTCCTCAAATGTTTTCAAAATATAGAAAACTGATATAGCTTAACGTGGGGTTTGGATTGGTGTCATTACGAACACAAAATAAAAAATTATGGACGATTTACTACGGACATGTCAAGTTGATCGGCCAGCTAATATGATTATTTTAAACTGATCATTGGTACTCACTGAGTAAAGTCTTATAAATGAAGCATATAATACATGGCATCACACAGTTTTGGATAGATTGGATTACTTGGACGCTTTGTCATATCTAGTTCTATCTCAAATTTTGTCCCAATATAGAAAATTGAGATAGCTTAACGTGGGCATTGAATTCGTGTCATTCTGAGCTCTAAATAAAAAGTTACGGACGGTTTAGTGCGTGCATGTCAACTTGATCAGCCAGTTAAAGTGATTATTCTAAACTGATCATTGGTGCTCATTGAGTAAAGGCCTATAAATGAAGCATAAGGCATGGCATCACACAACTGGGATAGATTGGATTACGCTGATGCTTTGTCGAATCTAGTTCTGTCTCAAATTTTGTCACAATATAAAAACTTGAACTAGCTTAATGTGGGGATTGGATTTGTGTCATTCTGATCTATATGTCAAACATTATTGTCGATTTAGTGCAGACATGACAAGTTGATTTGCCAATTAATATGATCATTCTAAACTGATCATTGGTGCTCATTAAGTAAAGGCTATTAAATGAAGCATAGTGCATGGCATCACACAGTTTTAGATAGATTGGATTACTTGGATGCTTTGTCTTATCTAGTTCAATCTCAAATTTTGTCACAATATAGAAAATTGAACTAGTTTAATGTGGACATTGGATTCGTGTCATTCTAGGCTATAAATCAAAATTTATGGATGATTTAGTGAAGATATGACAAAGTGATCGGCTAGTAAAAATGATCATTCTAAACTAATCATTAGTGCTCATTGAGTGAAAGCTTATAAATGAAAAATAATGCATGGCATCACGCAGTTTGAGATGAATTGGAGTATTTGGATACTTTGTCGTATTTGTTTATGTCTCAAACTTTGTTACAATATATGTAGCTTAACGTGGGCATTGGATTCGTGTCATTCTGAGCTCTAAATAAAAAGTTACAGACGATTTAATACGGAAATGTGAAGTTGAGTGGCCAGTTAATGTGATCATTCTATACAGATAGTTGGTGTCCATTATTTAAAGGCTTTTAAATGAAACATATTGCATGGCGTCAAACTGTTTGGATAGATTGTATTGCTTGAATGCTTTGTCGTCTCTATTTATGCCTCAAATGTTTTCAAAATCTAGAAAATTGATCTAGCTTAACGTGGGGTTTTGATTCGTGTCATTACGAGCACAAAATAAAAAATTATGGACGATTTACTACGGACATGTCAAATTGATCGGCTAGCTAATATGATTATTTTAAACTGATCATTGGTACTCACTGAGTAAGGTCTTATAAATGAAGCATATAATACATGGCACCACTCAGTTTTAGATAGATTGGATTACTTGGAAGCTTTGTCATATCTAGTTCTATGTCATATTTGGTCCCAATATAGAAAATTCAGCTAGCTTAACGTGGGCATTGAATTCGTGTCATTTTGAGCTCTAAATAAAAAGGTACGGACGTTTTAGTGCGTGCATGTCAACTTGATCGGCCAGTTAAAGTGATCATTCTAAACTGATCATTGGTGGTCATTGAGTAAAGGCCTATAAATGAAGCATAAGGCATGGCATCACGCAGTTGGGATAGATTGGATTACTTGGATGCTTTGTCGAATCTAGTTCTGTCTCAAATTTTGTCACAATATAAAAACTTGAACTAGCTTACTGTGGGCATTGGATTTGTGTCATTCTGAGCTATATATCAAACATTATGGATGATTTAGTGCAGACATGAAGAGTTGATTTGCCAATTAATATGATCATTCTAAACTGATCATTGGTGCTCATTTAGTAAAAGCCTATAAATGAAAAATAATTTATGGCATCACGCAGTTTGGGATGGATTGGATTACATGGACGCTTTATCATCTCTATTTTTTCTCAAATGTTGTCAAAATATAGAAAATTGAGTTAGCTTAACGTGGGGATTGGATTCCTGTCATTCTAAGCTCTAAATCAAAAGTTACGGATGATTTTGTGCGGAAATGTTAAGGTTATCGGCCTGTTAAAGTGTTCATTCTAAACTAATCATTGGTGCTCATTGAGTAAAGCCTTATAAATGAAGCATAAGCATGACATCCCACAGTTTTGGAAAGATTGGATTACTTAGACGCTTTGGGTTTCTAGTTATATCTCAATTTTGTCACAAGCTTAAAGAGGGAAATTGATTCGTGTCATTCTGAGCTCTAAATAAAAAGTTACAGACGATTTAATGCGGAAATGTCAAGTTGAGTGGCCAGTTAAAGTTATCATTCTATACAGATAGTTGGTGTCCATTATTTAAAGGCTTTTAAATGAAACATATTGCATGTTGTCAAATTGTTTGGATAGATTGGATTGCTTGAATGCTTTGTCGTCTCTATTTATGCCTCAAATGTTTTCAAAATATAAAAAATTGATCTAGCTTAACGTGGGGTTTGGATTTGTGTCATTACGAGCACAAAATAAAAAATAATGGACGATTTACTACGGACATGTCAAGTTGATCGGCCAGCTAATATGATTATTTTAAACTGATCATTGGTACTCACTCAGTAAAGTCTTATAAATGAAGCATATAATACATGGCATCACACAGTTTTGGATAGATTGGATTACTTGGACGCTTTGTCATATCTAGTTCTATCTCAAATTTTGTCCCAATATAGAAAATTGAGATAGCTTAACGTGGGCATTGAATTCGTGTCATTCTGAGCTCTAAATAAAAAGTTACAGACGGTTTAGTGCGTGCATGTCAACTTGATCGGCCAGTTAAAGTGATCATTCTAAACTGATCATTGGTGCTCATTGAGTAAAGACCTATAAATGAAGCATAAGGCATGGCATCACGCAATTGGGATAGATTGGATTACTTGGATGCTTTGTCGAATCTAGTTCTGTCTCAAATTTTGTCACAATATAAAAACTTGAACTAGCTTAATGTGGGGATTGGATTTGTGTCATTCTGATCTATATATCAAACATTATGGTCGATTTAGTGCAGACATGACAAGTTGATTTGCCAATTAATATGATGATCATTCTAAACTGATCATTGGTGCTCATTTAGTAAAAGCCTATAAAAGAAAAATAATGCATAGCATCACGCATTTTGGGATGGATTGGATTACATGGACGCTTTATCGTCTCTATTTTTGTCTCAAATTTTGTCAAAATATAGAAAATTGAGTTAGCCTAACGTGGGGGATTCCTGTCATTCTAAGCTCTAAATCAAAAGTTACGGACGATTTAGTGTGGACATGTCAAGGTTATCGGCCTGTTAAAGTGTTCATTCTAAACTAATCATTGGTGCTCATTGAGTAAACCCTTATAAATGAAGCATAAGCATGACATCCCACAGTTTTGGAAAGATTGGATTACTTAGACACTTTGTGTTTCTAGTTATATCTCAAATTTTGTCACAAGCTTAATGAGGGAAATTGATTCGTATCATTCAAAGCTATACATCAAAAGTTATAGAAGATTTGATGTAGACATGAAAAAATCATCGGCCAGTTAAAATGATCATTTTAAACTGATCATTGGTGCTCATTAAGTAAAAGCTTATAAATTAAAAATAATGCAAGGCATCATGCAGTTTGGGATGAATTGGATTATTTGGACGCTTTGTCGTATATATTTCTATTCAAACTTTGTCACAATATAGAAAATTGAGCTACCATATCATTGGCACTAGATTCGTGTCATTCTGAGCTCTAACTCAAAATTTATGTACGATTTAGTGTGGACATGCCAAGTTGATCGGCTAGTTAAAGTGATCATTCTAAACTGCTCATTGGTGCTCATTGAGTAAAGGCTTATAAAAGAAGCATAAGGCATGGCTTCTCGCAGTTTGCGATAGATTGGATAACTTGGATGCTTTGTCTTATCTAGTTCAGTCTCAAATTTTGTCACAATAAAGAAAACTGAACTAGCTTAATGTGTGCATTGGATTCGTGTCATTCTGAACTATAAATCCAAAGTTAAGGACAATTTAGTGCAGACATGACAAGTTGTTCGGCCAGTTAAAGTGATCATTCCAAAATGATCATTGATGCTCATTTAGTAAAAGCCTATAAATGTAAAATAATGCATGGCATCTCAAAATTTGGGATGGATTGGATTACTTGGACACTTTGTCGAATCTATATTGGTCTCACATTTTGTTACAATATAGAAAATAGAGCTAGCTTAACGTGAGGATTGGATTCGTGTCATTCTAAGCTCTAAATCAAAAGTTACGGGCAATTTATTGCGGACATGTAAAGTTGATATGCCAGTTAAAGTGATCATTCTAAACTGATCATTGGTGCTCATTAAGTAAAGGCTATTAAATGAAGCATAGTGCATGGCATCACACAGTTTTAGATAGATTGGATTACTTGGATGCTTTGTCTTATCTAGTTCAATCTCAAATTTTGTCACAATATAGAAAATTGAACTAGTTTAATGTGGACATTGGATTCGTGTCATTCTAGGCTATAAATCAAAATTTATGGATGATTTAGTGAAGATATGACAAAGTGATCGGCTAGTAAAAATTATCATTCTAAACTAATCATTAGTGCTCATTGAGTGAAAGCTTATAAATGAAAAATAATGCATGGCATCACGCAGTTTGAGATGAATTGGAGTATTTGGATACTTTGTCGTATTTGTTTATGTCTCAAACTTTGTTACAATATATGTAGCTTAACGTGGGCATTGGATTCGTGTCATTCTGAGCTCTAAATAAAAAGTTACAGATGATTTAATACGGAAATGTCAAGTTGAGTGGCCAGTTAAAGTGATCAATCTATACAGATAGTTGGTGTCCATTATTTAAAGGCTTTTAAATGAAACATATTGCATGGCGTCAAACTGTTTGGATAGATTGGATTGCTTGAATGCTTTGTCGTCTCTATTTATGCCTCAAATGTTTTCAAAATATAGAAAATTGATATAGCTTAACATGGGGTTTGGATTGGTGTCATTATGAGAACAAAATAAAAAATTATGGACGATTTACTACGGACATGTCAAGTTGATCGGCCAGCTAATATGATTATTTTAAACTGATCATTGGTACTCACTGAGTAAGGTCTTATAAATGAAGCATATAATACATGGCATCACACAGTTTTGGATAGATTGGATTACTTGGACGCTTTGTCATATCTAGTTCTATCTCATATTTTGTCCCACTATAGAAAATTGAGCTAACTTAACGTGGGCATTGAATTCGTGTCATTTGGAGCTCTAAATAAAAAGTTACGGACGGTTTAGTGCGTGCATGTCAACTTGATCGGCCAGTTAAAGTGATCATTCTAAACTCATCATTGGTGCTTATTGAGTAAAGGCCTATAAATGAAGCATAAGGCATGGCATCATGCAGTTGGGATAGATTGGATTACTTGGATGCTTTGTCGAATCTAGTTCTGTCTCAAATTTTGTCACAATATAAAAACTTGAACTACCTTACTGTGGGCATTGAATTTGTGTCATTCTGAGCTATATATCAAACATTATGGACGATTTAGTGCAGACATGACAAGTTGATTTGCCAATTAATATGATCACTCTAAACTGATTATTGGTGCTCATTTAGTAAAAGCCTATAAATGAAAAATGATGCATGGCATCACGCTGTTTGGGATGGATTGGATTACATGGACGCTTTATCATCTCTATTTTTTCTCAAATGTTGTCAAAATATAGAAAATTGAGTTAGCTTAACGTGGGGATTGGATTCCTGTCATTCTAAGCTCTAAATCAAAAGTTACGGATGATTTTGTGCGGACATGTCAAGGTTATCGGCTTGTTAAAGTGTTCATTCTAAACTAATCATTGGTGCTCATTGAGTAAAGCCTTATAAATGAAGCATAAGCATGACATCCCACAGTTTTGGAAAGATTGGATTACTTAGACGCTTTGGGTTTCTAGTTATATCTCAAATTTTGTCACAAGCTTAAAGAGGGAAATTGATTCGTGTCATTCTGAACTCTAAATAAAAAGTTACCGACGATTTAATGCGGAAATGTCAAGTTGAGTGGCCAGTTAAAGTTATCATTCTATACAGATAGTTGGTGTCCATTTTTTAAAGGCTTTTAAATGAAACATATTGCATGGCGTCAAACTGTTTTGATAGATTGGATTGCTTGAATGCTTTGTCGTCTCTATTTATGCCTCAAATGTTTTCAAAATATAAAAAATTGATCTAGCTTAACGTGGGGTTTGGATTTGTGTCATTACGAGCACAAAATAAAAAATTATGGATGATTTACTACGGACATGTCAAGTTGATCGGCCAGCTAATATGATTATTTTAAACTGATCATTGGTACTCACTGAGTAAAGTCTTATAAATGAAGCATATAATACATGGCATCACACAGTTTTGGATAGATTGGATTACTTGGACGCTTTGTCATATCTAGTTCTATCTCAAATTTTGTCCCAATATAGAAAATTGAGATAGCTTAACGTGGGCATTGAATTCGTGTCATTCTGAGCTCTAAATAAAAAGTTACGGACGGTTTAGTGCGTGCATGTCAACTTGATCAGCCAGTTAAAGTGATTATTCTAAACTGATCATTGGTGCTCATTGAGTAAAGGCCTATAAATGAAGCATAAGGCATGGCATCACACAACTGGGATAGATTGGATTACGCTGATGCTTTGTCGAATCTAGTTCTGTCTCAAATTTTGTCACAATATAAAAACTTGAACTAGCTTAATGTGGGGATTGGATTTGTGTCATTCTGATCTATATGTCAAACATTATGGTCGATTTAGTGCAGACATGACAAGTTGATTTGCCAATTAATATGATCATTCTAAACTGATCATTGGTGCTCATTAAGTAAAGGCTATTAAATGAAGCATAGTGCATGGCATCACACAGTTTTAGATAGATTGGATTACTTGGATGCTTTGTCTTATCTAGTTCAATCTCAAATTTTGTCACAATATAGAAAATTGAACTAGTTTAATGTGGACATTGGATTCGTGTCATTCTAGGCTATAAATCAAAATTTATGGATGATTTAGTGAAGATATGACAAAGTGATCGGCTAGTAAAAATGATCATTCTAAACTAATCATTAGTGCTCATTGAGTGAAAACTTATAAATGAAAAATAATGCATGGCATCACGCAGTTTGAGATGAATTGGAGTATTTGGATACTTTGTCGTATTTGTTTATGTCTCAAACTTTGTTACAATATATGTAGCTTAACGTGGGCATTGGATTCGTGTCATTCTGAGCTCTAAATAAAAAGTTACAGACGATTTAATACGGAAATGTGAAGTTGAGTGGCCAGTTAATGTGATCATTCTATACAGATAGTTGGTGTCCATTATTTAAAGGCTTTTAAATGAAACATATTGCATGGCGTCAAACTGTTTGGATAGATTGTATTGCTTGAATGCTTTGTCGTCTCTATTTATGCCTCAAATGTTTTCAAAATCTAGAAAATTGATCTAGCTTAACGTGGGGTTTTGATTCGTGTCATTACGAGCACAAAATAAAAAATTATGGACGATTTACTACGGACATGTCAAATTGATCGGCTAGCTAATATGATTATTTTAAACTGATCATTGGTACTCACTGAGTAAGGTCTTATAAATGAAGCATATAATACATGGCACCACTCAGTTTTAGATAGATTGGATTACTTGGAAGCTTTGTCATATCTAGTTCTATGTCATATTTGGTCCCAATATAGAAAATTCAGCTAGCTTAACGTGGGCATTGAATTCGTGTCATTTTGAGCTCTAAATAAAAAGGTACGGACGTTTTAGTGCGTGCATGTCAACTTGATCGGCCAGTTAAAGTGATCATTCTAAACTGATCATTGGTGGTCATTGAGTAAAGGCCTATAAATGAAGCATAAGGCATGGCATCACGCAGTTGGGATAGATTGGATTACTTGGATGCTTTGTCGAATCTAGTTCTGTCTCAAATTTTGTCACAATATAAAAACTTGAACTAGCTTACTGTGGGCATTGGATTTGTGTCATTCTGAGCTATATATCAAACATTATGGATGATTTAGTGCAGACATGAAGAGTTGATTTGCCAATTAATATGATCATTCTAAACTGATCATTGGTGCTCATTTAGTAAAAGCCTATAAATGAAAAATAATTTATGGCATCACGCAGTTTGGGATGGATTGGATTACATGGACGCTTTATCATCTCTATTTTTTCTCAAATGTTGTCAAAATATAGAAAATTGAGTTAGCTTAACGTGGGGATTGGATTCCTGTCATTCTAAGCTCTAAATCAAAAGTTACGGATGATTTTGTGCGGAAATGTTAAGGTTATCGGCCTGTTAAAGTGTTCATTCTAAACTAATCATTGGTGCTCATTGAGTAAAGCCTTATAAATGAAGCATAAGCATGACATCCCACAGTTTTGGAAAGATTGGATTACTTAGACGCTTTGGGTTTCTAGTTATATCTCAATTTTGTCACAAGCTTAAAGAGGGAAATTGATTCGTGTCATTCTGAGCTCTAAATAAAAAGTTACAGACGATTTAATGCGGAAATGTCAAGTTGAGTGGCCAGTTAAAGTTATCATTCTATACAGATAGTTGGTGTCCATTATTTAAAGGCTTTTAAATGAAACATATTGCATGTTGTCAAATTGTTTGGATAGATTGGATTGCTTGAATGCTTTGTCGTCTCTATTTATGCCTCAAATGTTTTCAAAATATAAAAAATTGATCTAGCTTAACGTGGGGTTTGGATTTGTGTCATTACGAGCACAAAATAAAAAATAATGGACGATTTACTACGGACATGTCAAGTTGATCGGCCAGCTAATATGATTATTTTAAACTGATCATTGGTACTCACTCAGTAAAGTCTTATAAATGAAGCATATAATACATGGCATCACACAGTTTTGGATAGATTGGATTACTTGGACGCTTTGTCATATCTAGTTCTATCTCAAATTTTGTCCCAATATAGAAAATTGAGATAGCTTAACGTGGGCATTGAATTCGTGTCATTCTGAGCTCTAAATAAAAAGTTACAGACGGTTTAGTGCGTGCATGTCAACTTGATCGGCCAGTTAAAGTGATCATTCTAAACTGATCATTGGTGCTCATTGAGTAAAGACCTATAAATGAAGCATAAGGCATGGCATCACGCAATTGGGATAGATTGGATTACTTGGATGCTTTGTCGAATCTAGTTCTGTCTCAAATTTTGTCACAATATAAAAACTTGAACTAGCTTAATGTGGGGATTGGATTTGTGTCATTCTGATCTATATATCAAACATTATGGTCGATTTAGTGCAGACATGACAAGTTGATTTGCCAATTAATATGATCTTTCTAAACTGATCATTGGTGCTCATTTAGTAAAAGCCTATAAATGAAAAATAATGCATAGCATCACGCATTTTGGGATGGATTGGATTACATGGACGCTTTATCGTCTCTATTTTTGTCTCAAATTTTGTCAAAATATAGAAAATTGAGTTAGCTTAACGTGGGGATTGGATTCCTGTCATTCTAAGCTCTAAATCAAAAGTTACGGACGATTTAGTGCGGACATGTCAAGGTTATCGGCCTGTTAAAGTGTTCATTCTAAACTAATCATTGGTGCTCATTGAGTAAAGCCTTATAAATGAAGCATAAGCATGACATCCCACAGTTTTGGAAAGATTGGATTACTTAGACACTTTGCGTTTCTAGTTATATCTCAAATTTTGTCACAAGCTTAATGAGGGAAATTGATTCGTATCATTCAAAGCTATACATCAAAAGTTATAGAAGATTTGATGTAGAAATGACAAAATCATCAGCCAGTTAAAATGATCATTTTAAACTGATCATTGGTGCTCATTAAGTAAAAGCTTATAAATTAAAAATAATGCAAGGCATCATGCAGTTTGGGATGGATTGGATTACTCGGACGCTTTGTCGTATATATTTCTATTCAAATTTTGTCACAATATAGAAAATTGAGCTACCTTATCATTGGCACTAGATTCGTGTCATTCTGAGCTCTAACTCAAAAGTTACGTACGATTTAGTGTGGACAGGCCAAGTTGATCGGCTAGTTAAAGTGATCATTCTAAACTGCTCATTGGTGCTCATTGAGTAAAGGCTTATAAAAGAAGCATAAGGCATGGCTTCTCGTAGTTTGGGATAGATTGGATAACTTGGACGCTTTGTCTTATCTAGTTCAGTCTCAAATTTTGTCACAATAAAGAAAACTGAACTAGCTTAATGTGTGCATTGGATTCGTGTCATTCTGAGCTATAAATCCAAAGTTAAGGACAATTTAGTGCAGACATGACAAGTTGTTCGGCCAGTTAAAGTGATCATTGGTGCTCATTTAGTAAAAGCCTATAAATGTAAAATAATGCATGGCATCTCAAAATTTGGTATGGATTGGATTACTTGGACACTTTGTCGAATCTATATTGGTCTCAAATTTTGTTACAATATAGAAAATAGAGCTAGCTTAACGTGAGGATTGGATTCGTGTCATTCTAAGCTCTAAATCAAAAGTTACGGACAATTTTGTGCGGACATGTAAAGTTGATCTGCCAGTTAAAGTGATCATTCTAAACTGATCATTGGTGCTCATTGAGTAAAGGCTTTTAAATCAAGCATAGTGCATGGCATCACACAGTTTTAGATAGATTGGATTACTTGGATGCTTTGTCTTATCTAGTTCAATCTCAAATTTTGTCACAATATAGAAAATTGAACTAGTTTAATGTGGACATTGGATTCGTGTCATACTAGGCTATAAATCAAAATTTATGGATGATTTAGTGAAGATATGACAAAGTCATCGGCTAGTTAGAATGATCATTCTAAACTAATCATTAGTGCTCATTGAGTGAAAGCTTATAAATGAAAAATAATGCATGGCATCACGCAGTTTGAGATGAATTGAAGTATTTGGATACTTTGTCGTATTTGTTTATGTCTCAAACTTTGTTACAATATATGTAGCTTAACGTGGGCATTGGATTTATGTCATTCTGAGCTCTAAATAAATAGTTACAGACGATTTAATATGGAAATGTCAAGTTGAGTGGCCAGTTAAAGTGACCATTCTATACAGATAGTTGGTGTCCATTATTTAAAGGCTTTTAAATGAAACATATTGCATGGCGTCAAACTGTTTGGATAGATTGGATTGCTTGAATGCTTTTTCGTCTCTATTTATTCCTCAAATGTTTTCAAAATATAGAAAACTGATATAGCTTAACGTGGGGTTTGGATTGGTGTCATTACGAACACAAAATAAAAAATTATGGACGATTTACTACGGACATGTCAAGTTGATCGGCCAGCTAATATGATTATTTTAAACTGATCATTGGTACTCACTGAGTAAAGTCTTATAAATGAAGCATATAATACATGGCATCACACAGTTTTGGATAGATTGGATTACTTGGACGCTTTGTCATATCTAGTTCTATCTCAAATTTTGTCCCAATATAGAAAATTGAGATAGCTTAACGTGGGCATTGAATTCGTGTCATTCTGAGCTCTAAATAAAAAGTTACGGACGGTTTAGTGCGTGCATGTCAACTTGATCAGCCAGTTAAAGTGATTATTCTAAACTGATCATTGGTGCTCATTGAGTAAAGGCCTATAAATGAAGCATAAGGCATGGCATCACACAACTGGGATAGATTGGATTACGCTGATGCTTTGTCGAATCTAGTTCTGTCTCAAATTTTGTCACAATATAAAAACTTGAACTAGCTTAATGTGGGGATTGGATTTGTGTCATTCTGATCTATATGTCAAACATTATTGTCGATTTAGTGCAGACATGACAAGTTGATTTGCCAATTAATATGATCATTCTAAACTGATCATTGGTGCTCATTAAGTAAAGGCTATTAAATGAAGCATAGTGCATGGCATCACACAGTTTTAGATAGATTGGATTACTTGGATGCTTTGTCTTATCTAGTTCAATCTCAAATTTTGTCACAATATAGAAAATTGAACTAGTTTAATGTGGACATTGGATTCGTGTCATTCTAGGCTATAAATCAAAATTTATGGATGATTTAGTGAAGATATGACAAAGTGATCGGCTAGTAAAAATGATCATTCTAAACTAATCATTAGTGCTCATTGAGTGAAAGCTTATAAATGAAAAATAATGCATGGCATCACGCAGTTTGAGATGAATTGGAGTATTTAGATACTTTGTCGTATTTGTTTATGTCTCAAACTTTGTTACAATATATGTAGCTTAACGTGGGCATTGGATTCATGTCATTCTGAGCTCGAAATAAAAAGTTACAGACGATTTAATACGGAATTGTCAAGTTTAGTGGCCAGTTAAAGTGATCATTCTATACAGATAGTTGGTGTCCATTATTTAAAGGCTTTTAAATGAAACATATTGCATGGCGTCAAACTGTTTGGATAGATTGGATTGCTTGAATGCTTTGTCGTCTCTATTTATGCCTCAAATGTTTTCAAAATATAGAAAATTGATCTAGCTTAATGTGGGGTATGGATTCGTGTCATTACGAGCACAAAATAAAAAATTATGGACGATTTACTACGGACATGTCAAGTTGATCGGCCAGCTAATATGATTTTTTAAACAGATCATTGGTACTCACTGAGTAAAGTCTTATAAATGAAGCATAATACATTGCATCACAAAGTTTTGGATAGATTGGATTACTTGGACGCTTCGTCATATCTAGTTCTATCTCAAATTTTGTCCCAATATAGAAAATTGAGCTAGCTTAACGTGGGCATTGAATTCGTGTCATTCTGAGCTCTAGATAAAAAGTTACAGACGGTTTAGTGTGTGCATGTCAACTTGATCGGCCAGTTAAAGTGATCATTCTAAACTGATCATTGGTGCTCATTGAGTAAAGGCCTATAAATGAAGCATAAGGCATGGCATCACGCAGTTGGAATAGATTTGATTACTTGGATGCTTTGTCGAATCTAGTTATGTCTCAAATTTTTGTCACACTACAAAAACTTCAACTAGCTTAATGTGGACATTGGATTTGTGTCATTCTGAGCTATATATCAAACACTATGGACGATTTAGTGCAGACATGACAAGTTGATTCGCCACTTAATATGATCATTCTAAACTGATCATTGGCGCTTATTTAGTAAAAGACTATAAAAGAAAAATAATGCTTAGCATCACGCATTTTGGGATGGATTGGATTACATGGACCCTTTATCGTCTCTATTTTTGTCTCAAATTTTGTCAAAATATAGAAAATTGAGTTAGCTTAACGTGGCGATTGGATTCCTGTCATTCTAAGCTCTAAACCAAAAGTTACGGACGATTTAGTGCGGACATGTCAAGGTTATCAGCCAGTTAAAGTGTTCATTCTAAACTAATCATTGGTGCTCATTGAGTAAAGCCTTATAAATGAAGCATAAGCATGACATCCCAATGTTTTGGAAATATTGGATTACTTAGACGCTTTGCGTTTCTAACTATATCTCAAATTTTGTCACAAGCTTAATGAGGGAAATTTATTCGTATCATTCTGAGCTATACATCAAAAGTTATAGAAGATTTGATGTAGACATGAAAAAATCATCGGCCAGTTAAAATGATCATTTTAAACTGAACATTGGTGCTCATTAAGTAAAAGCTTATAAATTAAAAATAATGCAAGGCATCATGCAGTTTGGGATGGATTGGATTATTCGGACGCTTTGTCGTATATATTTCTATTCAAACTTTGTCACAATATAGAAAATTGAGCTACCTTATCATTGGCACTAGATTCGTGTCATTCTAAGCTCTAACTCAAAAGTTACGTACGATTTAGTGTGGGCATGCCAAGTTGATCGGATAGTTAAAGTGATCACTCTAAACTGCTCATTGGTGCTCATTGAGTAAAGGCTTATAAAAGAAGCATAAGGCATGGCTTCTCGCAGTTTGGGATAGATTGGATAACTTGGACGCTTTGTCTTATCTAGTTCAGTCTCAAATTTTGTCACAATAAAGAAAACTGAACTAGTTTAATGTGTGCATTGGATTTGTGTCATTCTGAGCTATAAATCCAAAGTTAAGGACAATTTAGTGCAGACATGACAAGTTGTTCGGCCAGTTAAAGTGATCATTCCAAAATGATCATTGGTGCTCATTTAGTAAAAGCCTATAAATGTAAAATAATGCATGGCATCTCAAAATTTGGGATGGATTGGATTACTTGGACACTTTGTCGAATCTATATTGGTCTCAAATTTTGTTACAATATAGAAAATAGAGCTAGCTAAACGTGAGGATTGGATTCGTGTCATTCTAAGCTCTAAATCAAAAGTTACGGACAATTTAGTGCGGACATGTCAATTTGATCGACCTGTTAATATTATTATTCTAAACTGATCATTGCTGCTCATTGTATAGAGGCTTATAAATGAAGCATAATTCATGGCATCACGCAGTTTGGGATAGACTGGATTACTAGGACGCTTTGTCGACTATGCTTCTGTCTCAAATTTTGTCAAAATATAGAAAATTTACCTAGGTTAATGTTGACACTGGACACTTGTCATTATGAGCTCAAAATCAAAAGTTACGGACGATTTAGTGCGGACATGTTAAGTTGATCTGCCAGTTAATATGATTATTCTAAACTGATCATTGGTGCTCATTGAGTAAATGCTCATTGATGAAGCATAATGCATGGCATCACCCAATTATGGATAGATTGTATTACTTGGACGGTTTTTCGTGTCTATTTCTGTCTCAAATTTTGTCATAATATAGAAAACTGAGATAGCTTAACGTGGGCACAGTATTCGTGTCATTATGAGCTCTAAATCAAAAGTTACGTACAATTTTGTGCGGACATGTCAAGTGGATCGGCCATTTAAAGTGATCATTCTGAACTGATCATTGGTTCTCATTAAGTAAAGGAATATAGATGAAGCATAATGCATGGAATCAAGGAGTTTTTATAGATTGGATTACTTGGACGCTTTGTTGTCTCTAGTTTTGTCTCAAATTTTGTCAAAATATAAAAAATTGAGCTAGCTTAACGTAGGCCTTGGATTTGTGTCATTCTGAGTTATAAATCAAAAGTTATTGACGATTTAGTGCTGATATGTCAATTTGATCGGCCAGTTAGTATGATTATTCTAAACTGATCATTGGTGCGCATTGAGGAAAGGCTTATAAATGAAGCATAATGCATATAGCATCACACAGTTTTGGATAGATTGGATTAAATAGACGCTTTGTCGTGTCTATTTCTGTCTCAAATTTTATCACAATATAGAAAATTAAACTAGCTTAACGCGGGCATTGGATTCGGGTCATTCGGAGCTATAAATCAAAAGTTACGGACGTTTTAGTACAGACATGTCAAGTTGATCGGCCAGTTAAAGTGATCATTCTAAACTGATCATTGGTGCTCATTGAGTAAAGGCTTATAAATGAACCATAAGGCATGGCATCACGCTGTTTGGGATAGATTGGATTACTTGGACTCTTTTTCGTATCTAGTTGTCTCTCAAATTTTGTCACAATATAAAAAATCTAACTAGTTTAATGTGGGCATTGGATTTGTGTCATTCTGAGCTATATATCAAACGTTATGGACGATTTAGTGCAGACATGACAAGTTGATTCGCCAGTTAATATGATCATTCCAAACTGATCATTGGTGTTCATTTAGTAAAAGCTTATAAATGAAAATAATGCATGGCATCACGCAGTTTGGGAGGGATTGGATTATTTGGACATTTTTCTCTATTTTTGTCTCAAATTTTGCCAAATTATAGAAATTTGAGCTAGCTTAACGTGGGCATTGGATTCTTGTCATTCTAAGTTCTAAATCAAAAGTTACGGACGATTTAGTACAGACATGTCGAGGTTATCGGCCAGTTAAAGTGCTCATTATAAACTAATCATTGGTGCTCATTGAATAAAGCCTTATAAATGAAGCATAAGCATGGCATCACACAGTTTTAGATAGATTGGATTACTTGGACGACTTTTCGTATCTGTTTCTGTCTCAATTTTTGTCACAATATAGAAAATTGAACAAGTTTATTGTAGGAAATTGATTCATGTCATTCTGAGCTATAAATCAAAAGTTATGGAAGATTTGATATAGACATGACAAAGTTATCGGCTAGTTAAATGATCATTCTAACTAATCATTGGTGCTCATTGAGTAAAAGCTTATAAATTAAAAATAATTCAAGGCATCACGAAGTTTGAGATTTAGTGCGGACATGCCAACTTGATCGGCTAGTTAAAATGATCATTCTAAACTGATCATTGGTGCTCATTGAGTAAAGCCTTATAAAAGAAGCATAAGGCATGGCTTCTCGCAGTTTGGGATAGATTGGATAACTTGGACGCTTTGTTTTATCTAGTTCAGTCTCAAATTTTATCAAATAAAGAAAATTGAACTAGCTTAATGTGTACATTGGATTCGTGTCATTCTAAGCTATAAATCAAAAGTTAAGGACGATTTAGTGCAGACATGACAATTGTTCGGTCAGTTAAAGTGATCATTCCAAAATGATCATTGGTGCTCATTTAGTAAAAGCCTATAAATGTAAAATAATGCATGGCATCTAAAAATTTGGGATGGATTGGATTACTTGGACACTTTGTCGAATCTATATTGGTCTCAAATTTTGTTACAATATAGAAAATTGAGCTTGCTTAACGTGGGGATTAGATTCGTGTCATTCTAAGCTCAAAATCAAAAGTTACAGACAATTTAGTGCGGACATGTCAAGTTGATCTGCCAGTTAAAGTGATCATTCTAAACTGATCATTGGTGCTCATTGAGTAAAGGCTTTTAAATGAAGCATAGTGCATGGCATCTCACAGTTTTAGATAGATTAGATTACTTGGATGCTTCTTCATATCTAGTTCAATCTCAAATTTTGTCACAATGAAGAAAATTGAACAAGCTTAATGTGGACATTGGATTCGTGTCATTCTGAGCTATAAATCAAAATTTATGGATGATTTAGTGAAGATATGACAAAGACATCGGATAGTTAGAATGATCATTCTAAACTAATCATTAGTGCTTATTGAGTGAAAGCTTATAAATGGAAAATAATGCATGGCATCACACAAATTGAGATGAATTGGAGTATTTGGATACTTTGTCGTAGCTATTTCTGTCTCAAACTTTGTTACAATATATGTAGCTTAACGTGGACATTGGATTCATGTCATTCTAAGCTCTAAATAAAACGTTACAGACGATTTAATGCGGAAATGTCAAGTTGAGTGGCCAGTTAAAGTGATCATTCTATACAGATGGTGTCCATTATTTAAAGGCTTTTAAATGAAACATATTGCATGGTGTCAAACTGTTTGGATATATTAGATTGCTTGAATGCTTTGTCGTCTCTATTTATGCCTCAAATGTTTTCAAAATATAGAAAATTGATCTAGCTTAACGTGGGGTTTGGATTCATGTCATTACGAGCATAAAATAAAAAATTATGGACGATTTACTACGGCCATGTCAAGTTGATCGGCCACCTAATATGATTATTTTAAACTGATCATTGGTACTCACTGAGTAATGTCTTATAAATAAAGCATATAATACATGGCATCACACAGTTTTGGATACATTGGATTACTTGGACGCTTTGTCATATCTAGTTCTATCTCAAATTTTGTCCCAATATAGAAAATTCAACTAGCTTAACGTGGGCATTGAATTCGTGTCATTCTGAGCTCTAAATAAAAAGTTATGGACGGTTTAGAACGTGCATGTCAACTTGATCGGCCAGTTAAAGTGATCATTCTAAACTGATCATTGGTGCTCATTGAGTAAAGGCCTATAAATGAAGCATAGGGCATGGCATCACGCAGTTGGGATAGATTGGATTACTTGGATGCTTTGTCGAATCTAGTTATGTCTCAAATTTTGTCACACTATATAAACTTCAACTAGCTTAATGTGGGCATTGGATTTGTGTCATTCTGAGCTATATATCTAACATTATGGACGATTTAGTGCAGACATGACAAGTTGATTCGCCAATTAATATGATCATTCTAAACTGATCATTGGTGCTCATTTAGTAAAAGCCTATAAAAGAAAAATAATGCATAGCATCACGCATTTTGGGATAGATTGGATTACATGGACTCTTTATCGTCTCTATTTTTGTCTCAAATTTTGTCAAAATATAGAAAATTGAGTTAGCTAAACGTGGGGATTGGATTCCTATCATTCTAAGCTCTAAATCAAAAGTTACGGACGATTTAGTGCGGACATGTCAAGGTTATCGGCCTGTTAAAGTGTTCATTCTAAACTAATCATTGGTGCTCATTGAGTAAAGCCTTATAAATGAAGCATGAGCATGACATCCCACAGTTTTGGAAAGATTGGATTACTTAGACGCTTTGCGTTTCTAGTTATATCTCAAATTTTGTCACAAGCTTAAAGAGGGAATTTGATTCGTGTCATTCTGAGCTATACATCAAAAGTTATAGAAGATTTGATGTAGACATGAAAAAATCATCGGCCAGTTAAAATGATCATTTTAAACTGATCATTGGTGCTCATTAAGTAAAAGCTTATAAATTAAAAATAATGCAAGGCATCATGCAGTTTGGGATGGATTGGATTATTCGGACGCTTTGTCGTATATATTTCTATTCAAACTTTGTCACAATATAGAAAATTGAGCTACCTTATCATTGGCACTAGATTCGTGTCATTATGAGCTCTAACTCAAAAGTTACGTACGATTTAGTGTGGACATGCCAAGTTGATCGGCTAGTTAAAGTGATCATTCTAAACTGCTCATTGGTGCTCATTGAGTAAAGGCTTATAAAAGAAGCATAAGGCATGGCTTCTCGCAGTTTGGGATAGATTGGATAACTTGGACGCTTTGTCTTATCTAGTTCAGTCTCAAATTTTGTCACAATAAAGAAAACTGAACTAGCTTAATGTGTGCATTGGATTCGTGTCATTCTGAGCTATATATCAAATGTTAAGGACAATTTAGTGCAGACATGATTAGTTGTTCGGCCAGTTAAAGTGATCATTCCAAAATGATCATTGGTGCTCATTTAGTAAAAGCCTATAAATGTAAAATAATGCATGGCATCTCAAAATTTGGGATGGATTGGATTACTTGGACACTTTGTCGAATCTATATTGCTCTCAAATTTTGTTACAATATAGAAAATAGAGCTAGCTTAACGTGAGGATTGGATTCGTGTCATTCTAAGCTCTAAATCAAAAGTTACGGACAATTTGGTGCGGACATGTCAAGTTGATCTGCCAGTTAAAGTGATCATTCTAAACTGATCATTGGTGCTCATTGAGTAAAGGCTTTTAATGAAGCATAGTGCATGGCATCACACAGTTTTAGATAGATTGGATTACTTGGATGCTTTGTCTTATCTAGTTCAATCTTAAATTTTGTCACAATATAGAAAATTGAACTATTTTAATGTGGACATTGGCTTCGTGTCATTCTAGGCTATAAATAGAAATTTATGGATGATTTAGTGAAGATATGACAAAGTCATCGGCTAGTGAGAATGATCATTCTAAACTAATCATTAGTGCTCATTGAGTGAAAGCTTATAAATGAAAAATAATGCATGCCATCACGCAGTTTGAGATGAATTGGAGTATTTGGATACTTTGTCGTATTTGTTTATGTCTCAAACTTTGTTACAATATATGTAGCTTAACGTGGGCATTGGATTCGTGTCATTCTGAGCTCTAAATAAAAAGTTACAGACGATTTAATGCGAAAATGTCAAGTTTAGTGGCCAGTTAAAGTGATCATTCTATACAGATAGTTGGTGTCCATTATTTAAAGGCTTTTAAATGAAACATATTGCATGGCGTCAAACTGTTTGGATAGATTGGATTGCTTGAATGCTTTGTCGTCTCTATTTATGCCTCAAATGTTTTCAAAATATAGAAAATTGATCTAGCTTAACGTGGGGTTTGGATTGGTGTCATTACGAGCACAAAATAAAAAATTATGGACGATTTACTACGGACATGTCAAGTTGATCGACCAGCTAATATGATTATTTTAAACTGATCATTGGTACTCTCTGAGTAAAGTCTTATAAATGAAGCATAATACATGGCATCACAAAGTTTTGGATAGATTGGATTACTTGGACGCTTTGTAATATCTAGTTCTATCTCAAATTTTGACCCAATATAGAAAATTGAGCTAGCTTAACGTGGGCATTGAATTCGTGTCATTCTGAGCTCTAAATAAAAAGTTACGGACGGTTAAGTGCGTGCATGTCAACTTGATCGGCCAGTTAAAGTGATCATTCTAAACTGATCATTGGTGCTCATTGAGTAAAGGCCTATAAATGAAGCATAAGGCATGGCATCACGCAGTTGGGGTAGATTGGATTACTTGGATGCTTTTTCGAATCTAGTTATGTCTCAAATTTTGTCACACTATAAAAACTTCAACTAGCTTAATGTGGGCATTGGATTTGTGTCATTCTGAGCTATATATCAAACATTATGGACGATTTAGTGCAGACATGACAAGTTGATTCGCCAATTAATATGATCATTCTAAACTGATCATTGGTGCTCATTTAGTAAAACCCTATAAAAGAAAAATAATGCATAGCAACACACATTTTGGGATGGATTGGATTACATGGACGCTTTATCGTCTCTATTTTTGTCTCAAATTTTGTCAAAATATAGAAAATTGAGTTAGCCTAACGTGGGGGATTCCTGTCATTCTAAGCTCTAAATCAAAAGTTACGGACGATTTAGTGTGGACATGTCAAGGTTATCGGCCTGTTAAAGTGTTCATTCTAAACTAATCATTGGTGCTCATTGAGTAAAGCCTTATAAATGAAGCATAAGCAAGACATCCCACAGTTTTAGAAAGATTGGATTACTTAGACGCTTTGCGTTTCTAGTTATATCACAAATTTTGTCACAAGCTTAATGAGGGAAACTGATTCGTATCATTCTGAGCTATACCTCAAAAGTTATAGAAGATTTTATGTAGACATGACAAAATCATCGGCCAGTTAAAATGATCATTTTATACTGATCATTGGTGCTCATTAAGTAAAAGCTTATAAATTAAAAATAATGCAAGGCATCATGCAGTTTGGGATGGATTGGATTATTCGGACGCTTTGTCGTATATATTTCTATTCAAACTTTGTCACAATATAGAAAATTGAGCTACCTTATCATGGGCACTAGATTCGTGTCATTCTGAGCTCTAACGCAAAAGTTACGTACGATTTAGTGTGGGCATCCCAAGTTGATCGGCTAGTTAAAGTGATCATTCTATCCTGCTCATTGGTGCTCATTGAGTAAAGGCTTACAAAAGAAGCATAAGGCGTGGCTTCTCGCAGTTTGGGATAGATTGGATAACTTGGACGCTTTGTCTTATCTAGTTCAGTCTCAAATTTTGTCACAATAAAGAAAACTGAACTAGCTTAATGTGTGCATTGGATTCGTGTCATTCTGAGCTATATATCAAAATTTAAGGATGATTTAGTGTAGACATGATAAGTTGTTCGGCCAGTTAAAGTGATCATTCCAAAATGATCATTGGTGCTCATTTAGTAAAAGCCTATAAATGTAAAATAATGCATGGCATCTCAAAATTTGGGATGGATTGGATTACTTGGACACTTTGTCGAATCTATATTGGTCTCAAATTTTGATACAATATAGAAAATAGAACTAGCTTAACGTGAGGATTGGATTCGTGTCATTCTAAGCTCTAAATCAAAAGTTATGGACAATTTAGTGCGGACATGTCAAGTTGATCTGCCAGTTAAAGTGATCATTCTAAACTAATCATTGATGCTCATTGAGTAAAGGCTTTTAAATGAAGCATAGTGCATGGCATCACACAGTTTTAGATAGATTGGATTACTTGGATGCTTTGTCTTATCTAGTTCAATCTCAAATTTTGGACAATTTACTACGGACATGTCAAGTTGATCGGCCAGCTAATATGATTATTTTAAACTGATCATTGGTACTCACTGAGTAAGGTCTTATAAATGTAGCATATAATACATGGCATCACACAGTTTTGGATAGATTGGATTACTTGGACGCTTTGTCATATCTAGTTCTATCTAAAAGTTTGTCCCAATATAGAAAATTGAGCTAGCTTAACGTGGGCATTGAATTCGTGTCATTCTGAGCTCTAAATAAAAAGTTACGGACGGTTTAGTGCGTGTATGTCAACTTGATCGGCTAGTTAAAGTGATCATTCTAAACTGATCATTGGTGCTCATTGAGTAAAGGCCTATAAATAAAGCATAAGGCATGGCATCAAGCCGTTGGGATAGATTGGATTACTTGGATGCTTTGTCGAATCTAGTTATGTCTCAAATTTTGTCACGATATAAAAACTTCAACTAGCTTAATGTGGGCATTGGATTTGTGTCATTATGAGCTATATATCAAACATTATGGACGATTTAGTGCAGACATGACAAGTTGATTCGCCAATTAATATGATCATTCTAAACTGATCATTGGTGCTCATTTAGTAAAAGCCTATAAAAGAAAAATAATGCATAGCATGACGCATTTTGGGATGGATTGGATTACATGGATGCTTTATCGTCTCTATTTTTGTCTCAAATTTTGTCAAAATATAGAAAATTGAGTTAGCTTAACGTGGGGATTGGATTCCTGTCATTCTAAGCTCTAAATCAAACGTTACGGACGATTTAGTGCGGACATGTCAAGGTTATCGGCCTGTTAAAGTGTTCATTCTAAACTAATCATTGGTGCTCATTGAGTAAAGCCTTATAAATGAAGCATAAGCATGACATCCCACAGTTTTGGAAAGATTGGATTACTTAGACGCTTTGCGTTTCTAGTTATATCTCAAATTTTGTCACAAGCTTAATGAGGGAAATTGATTTGTATCATTCTGAGCTATTCATCAAAAGTTATAGAAGATTTGATGTAGATATGACAAAATCATCGGCCAGTTAAAATGATCATTTTAAACTGGTCATTGGTGCTCATTAAGTAAAAGCTTATAAATTAAAAATAATGCAAGGCATCATGCAGTTTGGGATGGATTGGATTAGTCGGACGCTTTGTCGTATATATTTCTATTCAAACTTTGTCACAATATAGAAAATTGAGCTACCTTATCATGGGCACTAGATTCGTGTCATTCTGAGCTCTAACTCAAAAGTTACGTACTATTTAGTGTGGACATGCCAAGTTGATCGGCTAGTTAAAGTGATCATTCTAAACTGCTCATTGGTGCTCATTGAGTAAAGGCTTATAAAAGAAGCATAAGGCATGGCTTCTCGCAGTTTGGGATAGATTGGATAACTTGGACGCTTTGTCTTATCTAGTTCAGTCTACATGCTTATAAATGAAGCATAATGCATGGATTCACGCAGTTTGGGATAAGCTGGATTACTTGGATGCTTTGTCATATCTATTTCTGTCTCAAATTTTGTCACAATATAAAAAACTGAGCTAGCTTAACGTGGGCATTGGATTCGTGTCATTCTAAGCTCTAAATCAAAAGTTACGGACGATTTAGTGCAGACATTTCAAGTTTATCGGCTAGTTAAAGTGATCATTCTAAACTGATGATTGGTGCTCATTAAGTAAAGGCTTATACATGAATCATAAAGCATGGCATCAAGTCGTTTGGATAGATTGGATTTCTTAGACGCACTGTCATCTTTATTTCTGTCCTAAATTTTGTCTAAATATTGAAAATTGAGTTAGCTTAACGTGGGTATTGCATTCGTTTCATTCTGAGATCTAAATCAAATTTATGGACCAGTTAATATGATTATTCTAAACTGATCATTTGTGCTCATTGAGAAAAGGCTTATAAATGAAGCTAATGCATTGCTTTCGTGTCATTCTAAGCTCTAAATCAATTTTATGGACCAGTTAATATGATTATTCTAAACTGATCATTAGTGCACATTGAGAAAAGGCTTATAGATGAAGCTAATGCATGGCATCACGCAATTTGGGATATATTGGATTACTTGTACGCTTTGTCGTATCTAGTTCTATCTCAAATTTTGTCACAATGTAGAAAATTGAACTAGCTTAATGTAGGCATTGGATTCGTGTTTTTTTTAGTTATAAATCAATATTTATAGTTGATTTAGTGAAGACATTACAAGTTGATCACCGAGTTAAAATGATCATTTTAAACTGATCATTGGTGCTCATTGAGTAAAAGCTTATAAAAAAGAATAATGCATGGCATACACATTGAAAATTGAGCTCGTTTAATGTGGGCATTGGATTCATGTCATTCTGAGCTCTAAATCAAATTTATGGACAGTTAATATGATTATTCTAAACTGATCATTGGTGCTCGTTGAGAAAAAGCTTATAAATGAAGCTTATGCATGACATCACACAATTTGGGATAGATTGGATTACTTGTATGCTTTGTCGTATCTAGTTTTATCGCAAATTTTGTCACAATATAGAAAATTGAGCTAGCTTAATGGGGGCATTGGAATCGTGTCATTTTGAGCTATAAATCAATAATTACAGATGATTTAGTGCAGACATGTCAAGTTGATCGGCGAGTTAAAATGATCATTAAAAACTGATCATTGGTACTCATTGAGTAAAAGCTTATAAATGAAGAATAATGCATGGCATCACGCAATTTGGGATAGACTGGATTACTTTGACGCTTTCTCGTATCTATTTCTCTCTCAAAAGTTGCCACAATATTGAAAATTGAGCTACTTTAACTTGGGCATTGGATTCGTATCAGTATGAGCTATAAATCAAAAGTTATGGACGATTTATATGTGAAGTTGATCAGCGGGTTAAAATGATCATTCTAAATTGATCATTGGTGCTCATTGAGTATAAGCTTATAAATGAAGAATAATGCATGGAATCATGCAGTTTCGGATAGACTGGATTACTTGGACGCTTTGGCGTATCTATTTCTGTCTCAAATTTTGTTACAATTTAGAAAACTGAAACGGCTTCACGTGGGCATTGGATTTGTGTCATTCTATGCTATAAATCAAAAGTTACAGACGATTTAATGCAAACATGTCAAGTTGATCGGCCAGTTAATATGATTATTCTAAACTGATCAATAGTGCTCATTGAGTAAAATCTTATAAATGAAGAATAATGGATTACATCATGAAATTTAGGTAGATTGGATTACTTAGACGGTTTGTCGTCTCTAATTTTGTCTAAAATTTTGATAAAAATATAGAAAATTGAGGTAGATTAACGTGGGCATTGGATTCGTATCATTCTGAGCTATAAATCAAAAGTCAGAGACTATTTAGTTGTAGGTATGTCAAGTTGATCGGCCAGCTAATATGATTATTTTAAATGATCATTGGTGTTCATTGAGTAAAGGCTCATAAATAAAACATAATGCAGGGCATCACATAGTTATGGATAGATTGGATTAGTTGGACGCTTTGTCGTATCTATTTTTGTCTCGAATTTTGTTACAACATAGAAAATTAAGCTGGCTTAGCGTGGGCATTGGTTTCGTGTCATTTTGAGCTATAAATTAATAATTCCAGATGATTTATTGCAGACATTTCAACTTGATCGGCGAGTTAAATGATCATTCTACACTAACCATTGGTGCTCATTGAGTAAAACCTTATAAATGAAGAAAAATGCATGGCATCACGCAATTGGGGATAGATTAGATTACTTGGACGCTTTGTCGCTTTATTTGTGTCTCAAAAGTTGCCACAATATTGAAAATTGAGCTAGTTTAACGTGGGCATTGTATTCATATCATTCTGAGCTCTAAATCAAAAGTAATGGACAATTTAGTGCGGACATGTCAATTTAATCGACCAGTTAAAATGATCATTCTAAAATGAGCATGGATGCTCAATGAGTTTGAAATAGATTGGATTAGTTGGAAACTTTGTCGTCTCTATTTCGGTCTCAAATTTTGTCACAATATAGAAAATTCAACTAGCTTAATGTGGGCATTGGATTCGTGTCATTCTGAGCTCTAAATAAAAAGTTATGGACCATTTCTGGCAGACATGTCAAGTTGATCATACAGTTAAAATGATCATACTAAACTGATCATTAGTGCTCATTGAGTAAAAGCTTATAAATGAAGAACAATGAATGGCATCACGCAGTTAAGGATAGACTGGATTACATGGACGCTTTGTCTATCTCAAGTTTTGTCAAAATATAAAAAATTGAGGTGGCTTAACGTGGGCCTTGGATTCGTGTCATTCTAAGCTCTAAATAAAAAGTTACGGACTATTTAGTGCGGACATGTCATGTTGATCGGCCAGTTAAAGTGATCATTCTAAACTGATCATTGGTGCTCATTGAGTAAAAGCTTATAAATGAAGAATAATGAATCGCATCACGCAGTTTGGGATAGAGTGGATTAGTTGGACGCTTTGTCGTATCTATTTTTGTGTCAAATTTTGTGACAATATAGAAACTTGACCTTGCTCAACGTGAGCATTGGATTCATGTCATTTCTGAGATCTAAATCAAAAGTTACAGACGATTTAGTGCAGACATGTCTAGTTGATCGGCACGTTAAAGTGATCATTCTAAACTGATAATTGGTGTTCATTGAGTAAAGGCTTATAAATGAAGCATAATGCATGGCATCATGGAGTTTTGGATAGATTAGATTACTTGGACGCTTTGTTGTCTCCATTTCTATTTCAAATTTTGTCAAAATATAGAAAATTGAGGTACCTTAACATGGGCATTGAATTTGTATCATTATGAGCTCTAAATCAAAACTTACGGCCGATTTAGTGCGAACATGTCAAGTTTATCGGCTAGTTAATATGATTATTCTAAACTGATCATTGGTGCTCATTCAGTAAAGGCCTATAAATGAAGCATAATGCATGACATCACGCTGTAGTAGATAGATTTGATTACTTGGACGTTTTGTTGTATCTATTTTTGTCTCAAATTTTGTCACAATATAGAAAATTGAGCTAGCTTAACATGGGCATTGGATTTGGTAAGCTAAATCAAAAGTTACAGACATGTCTAGTTGATCGGGCAGTTAAAGTGATCAATCTTAACTAATAATTGGTGCTAATTGAGTAAAGGCTTATAAATGAAGCATAATGCATGACATCACACAGTTTTGGATAGATTGGATTACTTGGACGTTTTTTCGTATTTTTGTCTCAAATTTTGTTACACATATATAATTGAAATAGCTTAACGTGGGCATTGGATTCGTGTTATTCTGAGCTCAAAATCTAAACTTACAGACGATTTCGTACAGAAATGTCAAGTTGATCGGCCGGTTAAAGTGATTATTCCAAACTAATCATTGGTGCCCATTATGTAAAGACTTATAAATGAAGTATAAAGCATGACATCACGTAGTTTGGGATAGATTTGATTACTTGTATGCTTTGTCTTCTCTATTTTTATCTCAAATTTTGTTAAAATATAGAAAATTAAGGTAGCCTAATGTGGGCATTGGATTCGTATCATTCTGGCATATAAATCAAAAGTTACCGACGATTTAATCCAGACATGTCAAGTTGATCAGCCAGTTACTACGATTATCCTAACCTGGTCATTGGTGCACATTGAGTAAATGCTTATAAATGAAGCATAATGCATGACATCACGCAATTTAGGATAGACTTGATTACTTGGACATTTTTTCATATCTATTTCTGTCTCAAATTTTGTCACAATATAGAAAATTTAGCTAGCTTAACGTGGGCATTGGATTTGTGTCATTCTGAGATGTAACTCAAAAGTTACGGACGATTTACTGCGAACATGTCAAGTTGATCGGCCCGTTAAAGTGATTATTATAAAATGATCATTGGTGCTCATTAAATAAGGGCTTATAAATGAAGCATTAAGCATGACATCACGTAGTTTGGGATAGATTTGATTACTTGGATGGTTTAGCATCTCTATTTTGTCTCAAGTTTTGTTAAAATATAGAAAATTAAGCTAGCTTAACATGGGCATTGGATTCGGATCATTTGGAGCTATAAATCAAATTTTACGTACGATTTAGGGGAGACATGTCAAGTTGATTGGCCAGTTAAAATGATCATTATAAACTGATCATTAGTGTTGATTAGTAAAGGCTTATAAATGAAGCATAAAACAAGGCATTTCGGAGTTTTGGATAAAATGAAATACTTGGACCATTTGTCGTATCTATGTCTATCACAAATTTTGTGACAATATAGAAAATTGAGCTAGTTTAACGTGGGGTTTGGATTCGTGTCATTATGAGCTCTAAATCAAAAGTTATGGACGATTTAGTGCGGATATGTCAAGTTTATCGGCGAGTTAAACTGATAATTATAAACTGATCATTGGTGCTCATTGAGTAAAGGCTTATAAATGAAGCATAATGCATGACATCACGCAGGTTTGGATAGATTTGATTACTTGGAGGACTTGACGAAGCAATTTTAGTCGTATATTTTTCACAATATAGAACATTGAGCTAGCTTAACATGCACATTGGATTCGTCTCATTCTTAGCTTTAAATCAAAAGTTATAGACGATTTAGTGCGGACATGTCAAGTTGATGGTCCAGTTAAAATGATCATTTTAAACTAATCATTGGTGCATAAAGCATGGCATTGTAGTTTGGGATAGATTGGATTACTTGAACGCTTTGTCGTCTCCATTTCTGTCTCAAATTTTGTCACAATATAGAAATTTAGCTAGCTTAACGTGAGCATTGGATTCTTTTAATTATGAGCTCTGAATTAAAAGTTACAGACGATTTAGTACGGACATTTTAAGTTGATAGGCCAGTTAATATAATCATTCTAAGCTGATCATTGGTGCTCATTGAGTAAAGGCTTATCGATGAAGCATAATGCATTACATTACGAAGCTTTTGATAGATTGGATTACTTGAACGCTTTCTTGTAACTATTTTTGTCTCAAATTTTTTCTCAATTTAGAAAATTGAGCTAGCTTAACATGGGCATTGGATTCATGTCATTATGAGCCCCAAATCAAAAGTTACGGATGATTTAGTGCAGACATGTCAAGTTCATCGGCTAGTTAAAATGATTATTCTAAACTAATCATTGGTGTCTATTGAGTAAAAGCTTATAAATGAAGCATAACGCACGGCATTACATAGTTTTTGATAGATTTTATTACTTGGAGGATTTATCAAAGAAATTTTAGTCTTAAATTATATCACAATATAGAAAATTGAGCTAGCTTAATGTGGGCATTGGATTTGTTTCATTCTGAGCTATAAATAAAAAGGTTATAGACGTTTTAGTGTAGATATGTCATGTCGATCGGCCAGTCAAAACGATTATTTTAAACTGATCATCGGTACTCATTGAATAAAAGCATATAAATGAAGCATAATGCATGGTATCACGCAATTTAGGATAGATTAGATTATTCGGACGCTTTGTTGTATCTATTTCTGTCTCAAATTTTGTCACAATAAAGAAAATTGTGCTACCTTAAAGTGGGCATTGGATTCGTGTCATTCTGATCTCTAACTAAAAAATATGGACGATTTAGTGCGGACATGTCAAGTTGATCAGCTAGTTAAAGTGATCATTATAAACGAATCATTGGTAATCATTAAGTAAAGACTTATTAATGAAGAAAAGCATGGCATCACGAAGTTTGGGATAGATAGGATTATTTGGATGCTTTGCCGTCTCTATTTCTGTCTCAAATTTTGTCACAATATAGAAAATTGAGCTAATTTAACGTGGACAGGATTCCTGTCATTCTGAGCTATAAACAAAAATATACGGACGATTTAGTCCCCATATGTAAAGTTGATCAGCCAATTAAAGTGATCATTCTAAACTTATCATTGGAGCTCAATAAGCAAAAGGCTTATAAATGAAGCATAAAGCATGGTATCACGCAGTTCAGGATAGATTGGATTACTTGGACGCTCTGTCGTCTCTATTTTTGTCCCAAATATTGTAACAATATAGTAAATTGAGATAGCTTAACGTGGGCATTGGATTCGTGTCATTCTGAGCTCTAAATCAAAAGTTGCAGACGATTTAGTGCGGACATGTCAAGTTGATCGGCCTATTAAAGTGATCATTCTAAACTAATCATTGGTGCTCGTTGAGTAAAGGCTTAAAAATGAAGCATTAAGAATGGCATCGCGTAGTTTGGGATAGATTTGATTACTTGGACGCTTTGTCGTCTCTTTTTTGTCTAAATATTTGTCAAAATATAGAAAATTGAGTTAACTTAATGTGGGCATTGGATTCGTGTTATTCTGAGCTATAAATCAAAACTTACGGACGATTTGGTGAAGACATGTCAAGTTGATCGGACAGTTAAAATGATCATTCTAAACTGATCATTGGTACTCATTGAGTAAAGGATTATAAATGATGCATATTACACGACATTACATAGTTTTGGATAGATGGGATTACTTGGATGCTTTGTTGAAGCAATTTTAGTCTTAAATATTTTCACAATATATAAGATTTAGCTAGCTTAACGTGGGCACTGGATTCGTGTCATTTTGAGCTCTAAATCAAAACTAACGCACGTTTTAGTGTGGACATGTCAAGTTGATCGGCAGGTTAAAGTGATCATTTTAAACTGATCATTGGTACTCATGAAGTAAATGCTTATAAATGAGACACAAAGCATGGCATCACATAGTTTGGGATAGATTTGATTACTTGGACGCTTTGTTGTCTCTATTTTGTTAAACGTTTTGTCAAAATATAGAAAACTGGTGCTCAAGTAATATGATTATTCTAAACTGATCATTGGTGCTCATTGAGTAAAGGCTTATAAATGAAGCAAAATGCATGGCATCACACAATTTGGGATAGCTTGAATTACTTGGATGGTTTGTCCTATCTATTTCTGTCTCATATTTTGTCTCAGTATAGAAAATTGAACTAGGTTAACGTGGGCATTGGATTCGTGTCATTATAAGCTGTAAATCAAATGTTATGAACGATTTAGTGTAGACATGTCAAGTTGATCGGCCAATTAAAATGATCATTCGAAACTGATCATTTGTGCTTATTGAGTAAAAGCTTATAAATAAAGAATAATGCATGACATCACATAGTTTTGGATATATTTGATTAATTGGATGCTTTTTCGTATCTATATTTGTCTCAAATATTGCTTCAATATAGAAAATTGAGTTAGCTCAACGTGGGCATTGAATTCGTGTCATTCTGAGCTATTAATCAAAAGTTACAGACGATTTAGTGGAGACATGTCAAGTTGATCGGCCAGTTAAAATGATCGTTCTAAACTGATCATTGGTGTTCATTGAGTAAAAGCTTATAAATCAAGCATAATGCATGGAATTTCATAGTTTGGGATAGAATGGATTACTAGGCCACTTTGTCACTGGATTACTTGGATGCTTTGTCCTTTCTATTTCTGTCTCAAATTTTGTCAGACTATAGAAAATTGAGCTAGATTAACATGGGCATTTAATTCATGTTATTCTGAGTTATAAATCAAAAGTTATGGACAATTTAATGTGGACATGTCATGTTGATCGGCCAGTTAATATGATAATTCTAAACTGATCAATCGTGCTCATTTAGTAAAGGCTTATAAATGAAGCATAATGCATGACATTACACATTTTTGGATATATTGGATTACGTGGATGCTTTGTCGAAGAAATTTTAGTCCTAAATTTTATCACAATATAGAAAATTGAGCTAGTTTAACGTGGGCATTAGAATCGTGTCAATCTGAGCTCTAAATCAAAAGTTACGGCCGATTTATTGCGGAATTATCAAGTTGATCGGCCAGTTAATATGATTGTTCTAAACTGATCATTGGTGCTCATTGAGTAAAGGTTTATAAATGCATCATAATGCATGGCATCATGCAGATTTGGATAGATTGGATTAATTGGATGCTTTGTCATATCTATTTCCGTCTCAAATTCTGTCACAATACAGAAAATTGAGCTGGCTTAACGTAAGGACTGGATTTGTGTCATTCTGCGCTCTAAATAAAAATTACCGACGATTTGGTGAAGTCATGTCAAATTGATCGCCCAGTTAAAATGATCATTCTAAACTAATCATTGGTGCTCATTGAGTAAAGGCTTATAAATGAAGCATAATGCATGGGATCACACAGTTTTGGATAGATTGGAATACTTTGATGCTTTGCCGTATCAATATTTGCCTCAAATTTTGTGTCGATATATAAAAATGATCTAGCACAACGTGGGCATTGGATTCGTTTCGTTCTGAGCTCTCATTCAAAAGTTACGGACGACTTAGTGCAAACATGTCAAGTTGATCGGCCAGTTAATATGATCATTCTAAACTGTTCATTGGTGCTCATTGAGTAAAGACCTATAAAGAAACATAATGCATGACATTACGCAATTTAGGATAGATTGGATTGCTTGGACGCTTCGTCGAAATTTTTTTATCACAATATAGAAAATTGAGCTAGCTTAACATGGGCATTGGGTACGTGTCATTCCAAGCTCTAAATCAAAAGTTACGAACGATTTATTGCGGACATGCCAAGTTGATCAGCCAGTTAATATGATTATTCTAAACTGATCATTGGTGCTCATTGAGTTAAGGCTTATAAAGGAGGCATAATGAATGGCATCACACAGTTTTGGATAGATTGCATCTCACCGTTTGGGATAGAATGGATTACTTGGCCGCTTTGACGTATCTATTTCTGGCTCAAATTTTGTTTCAATATAGAAAATGAACTATCTTAACATGGGCATTGGATTCGTGTCATTCTGAGCTATAAAACAAAAGCTAGGGACGATTTAGTGTGGACATGTCATGTTGATCTGCCAGTTAATATGATCATTGCTACTCCTTGAGTAAAGGCTTATAAATGATGCATATTGCATGACATTATGAAGTTTGAGATAGATTAAATTACTTGGACGCTTTGTCGAAGCAGTTTTATTTTTAAATTTTATCACAATATAGAAAATTGAACTAGCTTAACTGAGCATTGGATTCGTGTCATTCTTATAAACCAAAAGTTACGAACGATTTAGTGCAAACATGTCGAGTTGATTGGCCAGATAAAATGATCATTTTAATCTTATCATTGGTGCGCATTGAGTAAAGGCTTATAAATGAAGCATAATGCATGGCATCTCATAGTTTGGGATAGAATGGATTACTTGGAAGCTTTGTTGTATCTATTTTTGTATCAAATTATGTCTCAATATATAAAATTCAACTAGCTTAACGTGGGAACTGGATTCATTACATTATAAGCTATAAAGCAAAAGTTATGGACAATTTAATGCAGACATGTCAAGCCGATCGGACAGTTAAAATGGTAATTCTGAAATGATCATTGGTGCTCATTGATTAAAGCTTATAAATCAAGAATAATGCACGGCATAACACAATTTCAGATAGATTGGATTACTTGGATGCTTGTCGTATCTATTTCCGTCTAAAATTTTGTCCCAATACAAACAATTGATCGAGCTTAACATGGGCATTGGATTCGTGTCATTCGGAGCTCTAAATAAAAACTTACGGACGATTTAGTGCATACATGTCAAGTTGATAGGACTGTCAAAATGATTATTCTAAACTGATCATTGGTGCACATTGAGTAAAAGCTTATAAATTAATAATAATGCATGCCATAACTCAGTTTGGGATATACTGGATTACTAGGACGCTTTGTAGTATCTATTTCCGTCTCAAATTTTGTCAGAATATAGAAAATTGAGCTAGCTTAATGTGGGCATCGGATTCGGGTCAATCTGAGCAAGAAATCAAAAGTTATGGACGATTTATCATGGAAATGTCATGTTGATCGGCCAGTTAATATGATCATTCTAAACTTATCATTGGTGCTCGTTCAGTAAAGGCCTATAAATGAAGCATAATGCATGACATTACGCAGTTCGGGATAGATTGGATTCCTAGGAAGCTTTTTCGAAGCAATTTTATTTTTAAAATTTATCCCAATATAGAAAATTAAGCTACTTTAACGTGGGCATTGGATTCGTGTCGTTCGGAGCTATAAATAAAAAGTTATAGACGATTTACAGCGGACATGTCAAGTTGATCGGCCCCTTAATATGATTATTCTAAACTGACCATTGCTCCTCATTGAGTAAAGGCTTATAAATGAAGCATAATGCATGGGATCACGCAGTTTTGGATAGATTGCATTACTTGGACGCTTTGTCGTATCTATTTCTGTCATAAATTTTCCCACAATATAGAAATTTAAACTAGTTTAATGTGGGCATTGGATTCGTGTCATTCAGAGCTATAAATCAAAAGTTACGGACGATTTAGTGCAAACATGTCAAGTTGATCGGCTAGTTAAAATGATCATTATAAACTGATCATTAGTGCTCGTTGAGTAAAATCTTATAAATAAAGAATAATGCATGGCATCACGCAGTTTGTGATAGACTGGATTACTTGGACGCTTTTTCGTATCTATTTCTATCTCAAATTTTGTCATAGTATAGAAAATTGAACTTGCTTAACGTGGCATTGGATTCGTCATTATGAGCTCCACTTCAAAAGTTACTGCAAAATTTACTGTGGACATGTCAAGTTGATCAGCCAGTTAATATGATCATTCTAAACTGATCATTGTTGTTCATTGAGTAAAGGCTTACAATTGAAGCATAATGCATGACATCATACAGTTTGGGATAGATTGGATTACTCGGACGCTTTGTCGTATCTATTTCTGTATCAAATATTGTCTCAATTTAGAAAATTGAGCTAAATCAACGTGGGCATTTGATTCTTGTCATTCTAAGCTCTAAATCAAAAGTTACGGACGATTTACTGCACACTTGTCAAGTTGATCGGCGAGTAAAAATGATCACTCTAAACTGACCATTGGTGCTTATTGAGTAAATGCTTATAAATGAAGCATATTGCATGACATCACGCAGTTTGGGATAGATTGGATTACTTGGACACTTTGTCATATCTATTTCTATCTCAAATGTTGTCTCAATATTGAAAATTGAGCTAAATCAATGTGGGCATTGGATTCGCGCCATTCAAAGCTCTAAATCAAAAGTTAGGGACGATTTATTGTATACATGTCAAGTTGATCGGTCTGTTAAAATGATCATTCTAAATTGATCATTGGTGCTCATTGAGTAAAGGCCTATGAATAAAGTATAATGCATGACATCACGTAGTTGGGATAGATTGGATTACTTGGACGGTTTGTCGTATCTATGTCTGTCTCAAATATTGTCTCAATATAGAAAATTGAGCTTAATCAACATGGGCATTGGATTGGTTTCATTATGAGTTTTAAATCAAAAGATATGGACGATTAAATGCAGACATGTCAAGTTGACCGGCCAGATAAAACGATCATTCTAAACTGATCATTGGTGCTCATTGAGTCAAGGATTATAAATGAAGCATAATGCATGCCATATCTTAGTTTGGGATAGAATGGATTACTTGGACGCATTGTCATATCTATTTTTGTCTCAAATTTTGTCTCAAATTTTGTCCCAATATAGAAAATTGAACTATTTTAACGTGGGCATTGGATTCTTTACATTCTAAGGTATAAAGCAAAAGTTACGGACGATTTAATGCATACATGTCAAGTTGATCGACCAGTTAAAATGATCATTCTAAAGTGAGCATTGGTGCGCATTGAGTAAAAGCTTATAAATGAAGAATAATGCATGGCATGACGCAGTTTGAGATAGACTGGATTACTTGCACGCTTGTCGTATCTATTTTCATCTCAAATTTTGTTACAATATAGAAATTTGAGCTAGCATAACGTGGGCATTGGATTCGTGTCATTGTATGCTCTAAATAAATATGGACGATTTAGTATGGACACGTCAAGTTGATCGGGCAGTTAATATGATCATTCTAAACTTATCATTGCTGCTCATTGAGTAAATGCTTATAAATGAAGCATAATGCATGACATCACACAGTTCTGGATAGATTGGATTACTTGAATGCTTTGTCGTATCCATTTTTCTCTCAATTTTTGTCTCAATATAGAAAATTGAACTAGGTTCACGTGGGCATTGGATTGGTGTCATTATGAGCTACAAATCAAAACTTACGAATGATTTGGGAAGACATGTCCACTTGATCGACCAGCTAAAATGATCAATATAAAAAGATCATTGGTGCTCATTGAGTAAAGGTCTATAAATAAAGCATAATGCATGGCATCACGCAGTTTGGGATATATTGGATTACTTAGACGTTTGTCGTATCTATTTATGTTTCAAACATTGCCTCAATATAGAAAATTGAGCTAAATCAACGTGGGCATTGGATTCGTGTCATTATGAGCTATATCTCAAAAGTTAGGGACAACTTACTGCAAACATGTCATGTTGATCGGCCATTTAAAATGATCATTCTAAACTGATCATTGGTGCCCATTGAGTAAAATCTTATAAATGAATCATAATATATGACATCTCGCAGTTTGGTATAGAATGGATTACTTGGATGCCTTGTTTTATCTATTTTTGTATCAAATTTTGTCTCAATAGAGAAACTTGAACTACCTTAATGTGGGCACTGGATTCATGTAATTCTTAGTTATAAATCAAAAGTTGAGTTATAAATCAAAAGTTATAATTCTGAGTTATCCCAAATCAAAAGTTGAGCTTGCTTAACGTGGCATTGGATTCGTCATTATGAGCTCCACTTCAAAAGTTACTGACAATTTACTGTGGACATGTCAAGTTGATCAGCCAGTTAATATGATCATTCTAAACTGATCATTGTTGTTCATTGAGTAAAAGCTTACAAATGAAGCATAATGCATGATATCATACAGTTTGGGATAGATTGGATTACTTGGACGCTTTGTCGTATCTATTTCTATATCAAATATTGTCTCAATATAGAAAATTGAGCTAAATCAACGTGGGCATTTGATTCTTGTCATTCTAAGCTCTAAATCAAAAGTTACGGACGATTTACTGCACACTTGTCAAGTTGATCGGCGAGTAAAAATGATCATTCTAAACTGATCATTGGTGCTTATTGAGTAAAGGCTTCTAAATGAAGCATATTGCATGACATCACGCAGTTTGGGATAGATTGGATTACTTGGACACTTTGTCGTTTCTATTTCTGTCTCAAATATTGTCTCAATATTGCAAATTGAGCTAAATCAACGTGGGCATTGGATTCGTGTCCTTCAGAGCTCTAAATCAAAAGTTACAAACGATTTATTGTAGATATGTCAAGTTGATCGGCCAGTTAAAATGATCATTCTAAATTGATTATTGGTGCTCATTGTGTAAAGGCCTATGAATAAAGTATAATGTATGGCATCACATAGTTTGGGATAGATTTGATTACTTGGACGCTTTGTCCTATCTATGTCTGTCTCAAATATTGTCTAAATATAGAAAATTGAGATTAATCAACATGGGCATTGGATTGGTTTCATTATGATCTTTAAATCAAAAGATACGGACGATTTACAGCAGACATGTCAAGTTGATCGGCCAGATAAAATGATCATTCTAAACTGATCATTGGTGCTCATTGAGTAAAGGCTTATAAATGAAGCACAATGCATGCCATCTCTTAGTTTGGGATAAAATGGATTACTTGGGCACATTGTCGTATCTATTTTTGTCTCAAATATTGTCCCAATACAGAAAATTGAACTATTTTAATGTGGGCATTGGATTCTTTACATTCTAAGCTATAAAGCAAAAGTTATGGACGATTTAATGCATACCTGTCAAGTTTATCGACCTGTTAAAATGATCATTCTAAACTGATCATTGGTGCCCATTGAGTAAAAGCTTATAAATGAAGAATAATGCATGGCATGATGCAGTTTGGGATAGACTGGATTACTTGCACGCTTGTCGTATCTATTTTCATCTCAAATTTTGTTACAATGTCGAAACTTGAGCTACCATAACGTGGGCACTGGATTCGTGTCATTCTACGCTTTTAATAAATATGGACGATTTAGTGTGGATATGTCAAATTGATCGGGCAGTTAATATGATCATTCTAAACTTATCATTGCTGCTCATTGACTAAATGCTTATAAATGAAGCATAATGCATGACTTCACGTTATTTTGGATACATTGGATTACTTGGACGCTTTGTCATATCTATTTCTGTCTCAATTTTTGTATCAATATCTAAGATTGACCTAGCTTCACGTGGGCATTGGATTCTTGTCATTCTGAGCTACAAATCAAAACTTACGAACGATTTGGGAAGACATGTCCACTTGATCGACCAGTTAAAATGATCATTATAAAAAGATCATTGGTGCTCATTGAGTAAAGGCCTATCAATAAAGCATAATGCATGGCATCACAAAGTTTGGGATAGATTGGATTACTTATACGTTTGTCGTATCTATTTCTGTTTCAAACACTATCTCAATATAGAAAACTGAGCTAAATCAACGTGAGCATTGGATTCGTGTCATTCTGAGCTATATATCAAAAGTTAGGGACAACTTACTGCACATGTCATGTTGATCGGCCATTTAAAATGATCATTCTAAACTGGTCATTGGTGCTCATTGAGTAAAAGCTCATAAATGAAGCATAATGCATGACATCTCGCAGTTTGGTATAGAATGGATTACTTGGACGCTTTGTTGTATCTATATTTGTATCAAATTTTGTCTCAGTAGAGAAAATTGAACTAGCTTAATGTGGGCACTGGATTCATGTAATTCTGAGTAATCAATCAAAAGTTACGGAAGATTTAGTGCAGACATGTCAAGTTGATAGACAAGTTAAAATGATTATTCTAAAGTGATCATTGGTGCTCATTGAGTAAAAGCTTATAAATGAAGAATAATGCATGTCATCACGCAGTTTGTGATAGAATGGATTACTTCTACGCTTTTTCGTATCTATTTCTGTCTCAAATTTTGTCACAATATAGAAAACTGAGCTAGATTAACGTTGGCATTGAATCCATGTCATTTTTAGCTTTAAATCAAAAGTTCTGTATGATTTAGCGTGGACAGGTCATGTTGATCGGCCAGTTAATATGCTTATTCTAAACTGATCATTGGAGCTCATTGAGTAAAGGCTTATAAATGAAGCATAATGCATGACATTACACAGTTTTGCATATATTGGATTACTTGGACGCTTTGTCGAAGCAATTTTAGTCTTAAATTTTATCATAATATCGAAAATTGAGCTAGATTAAAGTCAGAATTGGATTCATGTCATTATGTGCACTAAATCAAAAGTTACCGACGATTTAGTGCGAACATGTCAAGTTGATCGGCCAGTTAATATGATTATTCTAAACTCATCATTAGTGGGCATTGAGTAAAGGCTTAAAAATGAAACATAATGCATGGCATCACGCAGTCTGGGATAGATTGAATTACTTGGACGCTTTGTCGTATCTAGTTCTGTCTCAATTTTGTCACAATATAGAAAATTGAACTAGCTTAGCGTGAGCATTGGATTCGTGTCATTCTAAGCTATAAATCAATACGATTTAATGGTGACATATCAAGTTGATCGGCCTGTTAAAATGATCATTCTCAACTAATCATTGGTGCTCATTGACTAAAAGCATATACATAAAGAATAATGGATGGCATCATGCAGTTTGGAATATACTGGATTACTTGGAAACTTTTTCGTATCTATTTCTGTCTCAAATTTATTCACAATATAGAAAATTGAGCTAGCTTAACATGGGCATTGGANTGAGTAAAAGCTTATAAATGAAGAATAATGCATGGCATGACGCAGTTTGAGATAGACTGGATTACTTGCACGCTTGTCGTATCTATTTTCTTCTCAAATTTTGTTACAATATAGAAAATTGAGCTAGCATAACGTGGGCATTGGATTCGTGTCTTTCTATGCTCTAAATAAATATGGACGATTTAGTATGGACACGTCAAGTTGATCGGGCAGTTAATATGATCATTCTAAACTTATCATTGCTGCTCATTGAGTAAATGCTTATAAATGAAGCATAATGCATGACATCACACAGTTCTGGATAGATTGGATTACTTGAATGCTTTGTCGTATCCATTTTTCTCTCAATTTTTGTCTCAATATAGAAAATTGAACTAGGTTCACGTGGGCATTGGATTCGTGTCATTATGAGCTACAAATCAAAACTTACGAATGATTTGGAAAGACATGTCCACTTGATCGACCAGCTAAAATGATCATTATAAAAAGATCACTGGTGCTCATTGAGAAAAGGTCTATAAATAAAGCATAATGCATGGCATCACGCAGTTTAGGATATATTGGATTACTTAGACGTTTGTCGTATCTATTTCTGTTTCAAACATTGTTTCAATATAGAAAATTGAGCTAAATCAACGTGGGCATTGGATTCGTGTCATTATGAGCTATATCTCAAAAGTTAGGGACAACTTACTGCAAACATGTCATGTTGATCGGCCATTTAAAATGATCATTCTAAACTGATCATTGGTGCCCATTGAGTAAAATCTTATAAATGAATCATAATGCATGACATCTCGCAGTTTGGTATAGAATGGATTACTTGGACGCCTTGTTTTATCTATTTTTGTATCAAATTTTGTCTCAATAGAGAAAATTGAACTACCTTAATGTGGGCACTGGATTCATGTAATTCTGAGTTATAAATCAAAAGTTACGAACGATTTAGTGCAGACATGTCAAGTTGATAGACAAGTTAAAATGATTATTCTAAACTGATCATTCGTGCTCATTGAGTAAAAGCTTATAAAAGAATAATAATGCATGGCATCACGAAATTTGTGATAGAATGGATTACTTCTACGCTTTGTCGTATCTATTTTTGTCTCAAAATTTGTCACAATATAGAAAATTGAGCTAGATTAATGTTGGCATTGGATTCATGTCATTTTTAGCTTTAAATCAAAATTTATGGACGATTTAGCATGGACAGGTCATGTTGGTCGGCCAGTTAATATGCTTATTCTAAGTTGATCATTTGTGCTCATTGATTAAAGGCTTATAAATGAAGCATAATGCATGACATTACGCAGTTTTGGATATATTGGATTACTTGGACGCTTTGTCGAAGCAATTTTAGTCTTAAATTTTATCACAATATAGAAAATTGAGCTAGATTAATGTGGGCATTGGATTCGTGTCATTATGTGCTCTAAATCAAAAGTTTCCGACGATTTAGTGCGAACATGTCAAGTTGATCGGCCAGTTAATATGATTATTCTAAAACTGATCATTAGTGCTCATTGAGTAAAGGCTTAAAAATGAAACATAATGCATGGCATCACGCAGTCATGGATATATTGAATTACTTGGACGCTTTGTCGTATCTATTTCTGTCTCAATTTTGTCACTATATAGAAAATTGAACTAGCTTAACCTGAGAATGGGATTCGTGTCATTATAAGCTATAAATCAAAAATTACAGACGATTTAATGCTGACATATCAAGTTGATCGGCCAGTTAAATGATCATTCTAAACAGATCATTGGTGCTCATTAAGTAAAAGCTTATACATAAACCATAATGGATGGCATCACGCAGTTTGGAATATACTGGATTACTTGGACGCTTTGTCGTATCTGTTTCTGTCTCAAATTTATTCACAACATAGAAAATTGAGCTAGCTTAACATGAGCATTGGATTCGTGTCATTCTGAACTATAATTCAAAAGTTAAGGACGATTTAGTGTGGACATGTCAAGTTGATCGGCCAGTTAATATGATCATTCTAAACTAATCATTGGTGCTCATTGAGTAAACGCTTATAAATGAAGCATAATGCATGGCATCACGCAGTTTGCGATAGAATGGATTACTTGGATGTTTTGTCGTATCTATTTTTGTCTCACATTTTGTCTCAATATAGAAAATTGAACTATCTTAACATGGGCATTGGATTTGTTACATTCTAAGCTATAAATGAAAAGTTATGGACGATTTAGTGTTGACAATGTCAAGTTGATCGGCCAGTTAAAGTGATCATTCTAAACTGATCATTGGTGCCCATTGAGTAAAAGCTTATAAATGAAGAAAAATGCATCGTATCACGCAATTTGGGATAGACTGGATTACTTGGACGCTTATCTTATCTATTTCCGACTCAATTTTTTCACAATACAGAAAATTGAGCCAGGTTAACGTGGGCGTTGGATTTGTGTAAATATGCGATCTAAATAAAAAACTTACGAACAATTTAGTGTGGACATTTCAAGTTGGTCGGCCATTTAATATGATCATTCTAAACTAATCATTGGTGCTCATCGAGTAAATGCTTATAAATGAAGCATAATGCATGACATCACGCTGTTGGGGATAGATTGGATTACTTGGACACTTTGTTGTATCTATTTCTGTCTCAAATTTGGTCTCCATATAGAAAATTGAGCTAGCTAAACGTGGCCATTGGATTCGTCTTATTCTGAACTATAAATGAAAAGTTACCAACGATTTAGTGCAAAACATCAAGTTGATCGGCTAGTTAAATGGATCATTCTAAACTGATCATTGGTGCTCATTGAGTAAAGGCTTATAAATGAAGCATAATGCACGGCATCTCGCAGTTCGGGATAGAATGGATTACTTGGACGATTTGATGTATTTCTGTCTCAAATTTTGCCTTGATATAGAAATTTGAACTAGCTTAACGTGGGCACTTGATTCTTGTCATTCTGAGTTACAAATCATAACTTACAGACGATTTAGTGCAAACATGTCAGGTTGATAGGCCAGTTAAAATGATTATTCTCAACTGATCAGTGGTGCTCATTGAGTAAAAGCTTATGAATGAAGAATAATACATGGCATGACGCTGTTCGGGATATAATGGATTACTTGGATGTTTTGTCGTATCTATTTCTGCCTCAAATTTTGTCACAATATAGAAAATTGAGCTACCTTAACGTGGGCATTAGATCCGTGTCATTTTGAGCAATAAATCAAAAGTTATAGACGATTTTGTGTGGATATGTCATGTTCATTGGCGAGTTAATATGATCATTCTAAATTCACCATTGGTGCTCATTGAGTAAAGGCTTATAAATGAAACGTAATGCATGACATTACACAGTTTTGGATAGATTGGATTACTTGGACGGTTTGTCTAATCAATTTTAGTCTTAAATTTTATCACAATATAGAAAATTGAGCTAGATTAACGTGAGGATTGGATTCGTGTCATTATGTGCTATAAATCAAAAGATACAGACGATTTAATGTGGATATGTCTAGTTGATCGGCCAGTAAATAAGATTATTCTAAACTGATCACTGGTGCTCATTGAGTAAAAGCTTATAAATGAAGAATAATGCATGGCATCACGCAGCTTCGGATGGATTGAATTACTTGGCCACTTTGTCGTATCTAGTTCTATCTCATATTTTGTCACACTATAGAAAATTGAGCTAGCTTAAAGTGGGCATTGGATTCGTGTCACTCCGAGCTATAAATCAAAAGTTACGGACGAGCTACTGCAAAGACGCCAAGTTGATCGGCAAGTTAAAATGATCATTATAAACTGAGTATTGGTGCACATTCATAAAAGCTTATAAATAAAGAATAATGCATGGCATCACATAGTTTGGGATAGAGTGGATTACTTGGATGCTTTTTCGTATCTATTTCTGTTTCAAATTCTGTCCCAATATTGAACATTGAGCTAGCTTAACGTGGGCATTTGATTCGTGTCATTATGAGCTATAATTCAAAAGTTACTATCGATTTACTGTGGACATGTTAAGTTGATCGGCCAGTTAATATGATCATTCTAAAATGATCATTGCTGCTCATTGAAGAAAGGCTTACAAATGAAGCATAATGAAAGGCATCATGAAGTTTGGGATAGATGGCATAGTTTGACGTTTTGTCGTATCTATTTCTCTCTCAGATATTGTCTCAATATAAAAAATTGAGCTAAATCAATGTGGGTATTGGATTCGTGTCATTCTGAGCTCTAAATCAAAAGTACGGACGATTTACTGCATACATGTCAAGTTGATCGGCCAATAAAAATGATCATTCTAAACTGGTCATTGGTGTTTATTGACTAAAGGCTTATAAATGAAGCATAATGCATGACATCTCGTAGTTTTGGATAGAATGGATTACTTGGACGCTTTATCGTACCTATTTTCCTCTCAAGTTTTGTTACAATATAGAAAATTTAACTATCTTAACGTGGGCATTGGATTCGTTACATTCTAAGCTAATAAGCAAAAGTAACGAAAGATTTACTGTAGACATGTCAAGTTGACCAACCAGTTAAAATGATCATTCTAAACTGATTATTGGTGCCCATTGAGTAAAATCTTATAGATGAAAAATAATGCACGGCATCACGCAGTTTCGGATAGACGAGATTACTTGGACTATGTCGTATATATTTCCATCTCAAATTTTGTTACAATATGGAAAATTGAGCTAGCTTAACGTGGGCATTGGATTCATGTCATTCTACACTCTAAATAAATACGGACGATTTAGTGTGGACATGTCAAGTTGATCGGCCAGTTAATATGGTCATTCTAAACGTATCATTGCTGCTCATTGAGTAAATGCTTATAAATGAAGCATAATGCATGACATCCCGGTGTTTTTAATAGATTGGATTATTTAGCCGCTTTGTCGTATCTATTTGTGTTTCAAATAATGTCTCAATATAGAAAATTAAACTAGCTTAACGTGGGCATTGGATTCGTGTCTTTCTGAGCAATAAATCAAAACTTACGAACGATTTGGTGAAGACGTGTCCAGTTGAACGGCCTGTGAAAATGATCATTCTAACTTATCATTGGTGCTCATTGAGTAATTCCTATAAAGAAACCATAATGCATGGCATCACGCAATTTCGGATAGATTGGATTACTTAGACGCTTTGTCGTATCTATTTTTATCTCAAAATTTGTCACTATAGAAAATTGAACTATCTTAATGTGGACATTGGATCCGTTACATTCTAAGCTAATAACCAAAAGTTACGGAAGATTAAGTACAGACATGTCAAGTTGATCAACCAGTTAAAATGATCATTCCAAACTAATCATTGGTGCCCATTTAGTAAAAGCTTATAAATGAAAAATAATGCATGCCATCACGCAGTTTGGGATAGAGTAGATCACTTGGACGCTTGTCGTATCTATTTTTGTCTCAAATATTGTCTCAATATAGAAAATTGAGCTAAATCAACACGAGCATTGGATTGGTTTCATTCTGAGCTATAAATCAAAAGTTATGGACAATTTACTGCACACATGTCAAGTTGATCGGCCAGTTAAAATGATCATTATAAACTGATCATTGGTGCTTATTGAGTAAAGGCTTCTAAATGAAGCATAATGTATGACATCTCTTAGTTTGCGATAGAATGGATTACTTGTACGCTTTGTCGTATCTATTTTTGACTCAAATTTTGTCTCAATATAGAAAATTGAACTATCTTAATGGGGGCATTGGATTCGTTACATTCTAAGCTATCAATCATAAGTTACAGACGATTTAGTGCAGACATGTCAAGTTGATCAACCTGTTAAAATGATCTTTTTAAACTGATCATTGGTGCCCATTGAGTAACAGCTTATAAATGAAGAATAATGCATAGCATCACCCCGTTTGTGATAGAGTGGATTACTTGCACGCTTTTCGTATCTATTTTCGTCTAAAATTTTGTTACAATATAAAAAATAGCTAGCTTAACGTGGGCATTGGATTCGTGTCATTCTACGCACTAAATAAATACGGACAATTTAGTGTGGACTTGTCAAGTTGATCGGCCAGTTAAAATGATCATTCTAAACTGATCATTGTTGCTCATTGAGTAAATGCTTATAATGAAGCATAATGCATAACATCACACAGTTTTGGATATTTTGGATTACTTGGACGCTTTGTCGTTTCTATTTCTGTCTCAATTTTTTCTCAATATAGAAAATTGAACTAGCTTAACGTGGGCATTGGATTCGTATCATTCAGAGCTACAAAATAAAACTTATGAACGATTTGGTGAAGACATGTCCACTTGATCAGCCAGTTAAAATGATCATTATAAAATGATCATTGGTGCTCTTTGAGAAAATCCTATAAATAAAGCATATTGCATGGCATCACGCAGTTTGGGATATATTGGATTACTTGGATACTCTTCCATATCTATTTCCATCTCGAATTTTGTACTATATAGAAAATAGAGCTAAATCAACGTGGGCATTGGATTCGTGTCATTCTAAGCTATAAATCAAAAGTTAGGGAACATTTACTGTAGACATGTCAAGTTGATCAGCCATATAAAATGATCATTCTAAACTGATCATTGGTGCTCATTGAGTAAGAGCTTATAAATGAATCATAATGTATGGCATCTCGCAGTTTGGGATAGAATAGATTACTTGGATGCTTTGTTGTATCTATTTCTATCTCAAATTTTGTCTCAATAGAAAAACTTGAACTAGTTTAAAGTGGGCACTGGATTCATGTCATTCTAAGTTATAAATCAAAAGTTACGGATGATTTAGTGCAAACATGTCAAGTTGATAGACAAGTTAAAATGATTATTCTAAAGTGATCATTGGAGCTCATTGAGTAAAAGCTTATAAATAAAGAATAATGCATGGTATCATGCAGTTTGGGATAGACTAGATTACTTGCACGCTTGTCGTATAAATTTCCATCTCAAATTTTGTTACAATATAGAAAATTGAGGTAGCTTAACGTGGGTATTGGATTCGTTTCATTCTATGCTCTAAATAAAGATTCTGGGAATGGATCGCTTGCTACAGGAGAGGAATACAGATGATTTAGTGTGGACATGTCAAGTTGATCGGCCAGTTAATATGATCATTCTAAAGTAATCATTGTTGCTCATTGAGTAAATGCTTATAAATGAAGCATAATGCATGACATCACGCAGTTTTGGATAGATTGGATTACTTGGACGCTTTGTGGTATCTATTTATGTCTCAATTTTTTTCTCAATATAGAAAATTGAATAATCTTAACGTGGGCATTGGATTCGTGTTATTCTGACCTACAAACCAAAACTTACGAATGATTAGGTAAAGACATGTCCACTTGATCAGCCAGTTAAAATGATCGTTATAAAATGATCATTGGTGCTCATTGAGTAAAGGCCTATTAATAAAGCTTAATGCATGGCATCACGTAGTTTTGTATAGATTGGTTTATCTTGACGCTTTGTCGTATCTATTTCTATTTCAAACATTGTCTCAATATAGAAAATTCAGCTAAATCAACGTGGGTATTGGATTCGTGTCACTCTGAGCTATAAATAAAAAGTTAGGGATAGTTTACTGCAGACATCTCAAGTTGATCGACTATTAAAAATGATCATTCTAAACTGATCATTGGTGCTCATTGAGTAAAAGCTTATAAATGAATCATAATCCATTGCAGCTCGCAGTTTTGTATAGAATGGAATACTTATACGCTTTGTTGATTCTATTTCTATCTCAAATGTTGTCTCAATTGAGAAAATTGAACTAGCTTAACATGGGCACTGGATTCATGTTATTCAAATTTATTAATCAAAAGTTACAGCCGATTTAGTACGGACATGTCAAGTTGTTAGACAAGTTAAAATGATTAATCTAACCTGATCATTGGTGCTCATTTAGTAAAAGCTTATAAATGAAGAACAATGCATAGCATCACGCTGTTTGGGATGGAATCGATTACTTCTAGGCTTTGTCGTATCTATTTCTGTCTCAAATTTTGTCACAATATAGAAAATTGAGCTAGCTTAACGTAGACATTGGACCCATGTCATTTTGAGCTATAAATTAAAAAGGTATGGACGATTTAGCGTGGACATGTCATGTTGGTCGGCCAGTTAATATGCTCATTTTGAACTGATCATTGGTGATCATTGAGTAAAGGCTTATAAATGAAGCATAATGCATGACATTACACAGTTTTGGATATATTGGATTACATGAACGCTTTGTTGATGCAATTTTAGTCTTAAATTTCACCACAATATAGAAACTTGAGGTAGGTTAGCATGGGAATTGGATTCGTGTTATTCTGTGATCAAAATCAAAAGTTGCGGACGATTTATTGCGGACATTTCAAGTTGATAAGCGAGTTAATATGATTGTTTTAAACTGATCATTGGTGCGCATTGACTAAAGGCTAATAAACTGAATGGATTACTAGGATGCTTTGTCGTGTCTAGTTCTGCCTCAAATTTGGTCACAACAAATCAAATTGAACAAGCATAACGTGAGCGATTTGTGTCATTATGAGCTATAAATAAAAAACTATGGACGATTTATTGCAGAAATGTCAAGTTGGTCGGCCAGTTGATACGATCATTCTAAGCTGAGCATTGGTGCTCATTGAGTAAAAGCTTAGAACTGATGCATAATGCAAGGTATCACACTGTTTGGGATAGATTGGATTAATTCAATGCTTTGACGGATCTATTTCCGTCTTAAATTTTATCACAATATAGCAAATTGACCTATCCTAACATGGGCATTGGATTCGTGTCATTCTATGCTCTTAATCAAAAGTTACAGATGATTTAGTGCGGACATGTCAAATTGATCGGCCAGTTAATATGATTATTCTAAACTGATCATTGGTGGTCATTGAATAAATGCTTATAAACGAAGTATAATGCATGACATCATGCAGTTTTGGATAGATTGGATTACTTGGACGCCTTGTGGTATCTATTTATGTCTCAATTTCTTGTCTCAATATACAAAATTGAACTATTTTAACGTGGACATTGGATTCGTGTCATTCTGACCTACAAACCACAACTTACGAACGATTTGGTAAAGACACGTCCACTTGATCAGCAAGTTAAAATGATCGTTATAAAATGATCATTGGTGCTCATTGAGTAAAGGCCTATTAATAAAGCATAATGCATGGCATCACGTAGTTTGGTATAGATTAGATTACTTGGACGCTTTGTCGTATCTATTTTGGTTTCAAACATTGTCTCAACATAGAAAATTGAGCTAAATCAACGTGGCATTGGATTCGTGTCACTCTGAGCTATAGATAAAAAGTTAGGGACAGTTTACTACAGACATCTCAAGTTGATCGGCTATTTTAAATGATCATTCTAAACTGATCATTGGTGCTCATTGAGTAAAAGCTTATAAATGAATCATAATGCAGGGCAGCTCGCTGTTTGGGATAGAATGGAATACTTATACGCTTTGTTGATTATATTTCTATCTCAAATGTTGTCTCAATAGGGAAAATTGAACTAGATTAACGTGGGCACTGGATTCATGTTATTCAAATGTATTAATCAAAACGTACGGACGATTTTTTACAGACATGTCAAGTTGATAGACAAGTTAAAATGATTATTCTAAACTGATCATTGGTGCTCATTGAGTAAAAGTTTATAAATGAAGAACAATGCATGGCATCACGCAGTTTGGGATAGAATGGATTACTTCTATGCTTTGTCGTATCTATTTCTGTCTCAAATTTTGTCACAATATAGAAAATTGAGCTAGCTTAACGTGGGTATTGGTTCCATGTCATTTTCAGCTATAAATTAAAAGGTATGGACGATTTAGCGTGGACATGTCATGTTGGTCGGCCAGTTAATATGCTCATTCTAAACTGATCCTTGGTGCTCATTGAGTAAAGGCTTATAAATGAAGCATAATGCATGACATTACGCAGTTTAGGATATATTGGATTACATGAATGCTTTGTTGGTGCAATTTTAGTCTTTAATTTAACCACAATATATAAAATTGAGCTAGCTTAATATGGGCATTGGATCCGTGTCATTTTGTGCTCAAAATCAAAAGTTACAGACAATTTCTTGCAGACATGTCAAGTTGATAAGCGAGTTAATATGATTATTCTAAACTGATTATTGGTGCTCATTGTGTAAAGGCTTATAAATAAAACACAATGTATGGCATCACGTAGTCTTGGATAGATTAAATTACTTGGACGCTTTGTCGTATCTAGTTATGTATCAAATTTTGTCAAAATATAGCAAAATTGAACTAGATTAACGTGGACATTGGATTCGTGTCATTCTAAGCTATAAATCAAGAGTTACACACGATTTAATGCCAAAAAGTCAAGTTGATCGGCTAGTGAAAATGATCATTCTAAACTGATCACTGGTGCTCAATGAGTAAAAGCTTATAAATAAAGAATAATGCATGGCATCACGCAGTTTGCTTGGACGCTTTGTCGTATCTATTTCTGTCTCAAATTTTTTCACAATAGAAAAAATTGAGTTAGCTTAACGTGGACATTGGATTCATGTCATTCTAAGCTCTAATTCAAAAGTTAAGGATGATTTAGTGTGGACCTGTCAAGTTGATCGGCCAGTTAAAATGATCATTCTAAACTTATCATTGGTGCCCATTGAGTGAAGGCTTACAAATGAAGCATAATGCATGGCATCTCACAATTTGCGATAGAATGGACTACTTGGATGATTTCTCGTCTCTACTTCTGTCTCAAATTTTTTCTCAATATAGAAAATTGAACTATTTTAACGTGGGCATTGGATTCGTTACATTCTAAGCTATAAGCAAAGTTACGGACAATTTATGGCAGATATGTCATGTTGATCGCCCATTTAATATGATCGTTCTAAACTGATCATTGGTTCTCACTGAGTAAAGCTTAGAAATGAAGCATAATGCAAGGCATCACGCAGTTTGGTATAGATTGGATTAGTTGAATACTTTGATGGATCTATTTCCGTCTCAGGCTTTTCACAATAAAGAGAATTGAGCTAGGTTAACATGGACATTAGATTCATGTCATTCTGAGCTCTAATGCAAAAGTTAAGGATGGTTTAGTATGGACTTGTCAAGTTGATCGGCCAGTTAAAGTGATCATTTTAAACTGATCATTTTAAACTGATCATTTTAAACTGATCATTTTAAACTGATCATTGGTGCTCATTGAGTCAAGGCTTACAAATGAAGCATAATGCATGGCATCTCGCAGTTTGCGATAGAATGGATTACTTGGATGCTTTGTCGTGTCTAGTTCTGCCTCAAATTTTGTCACAACATATCAAATTGAACAAGCATAACGTGAGCGATTTGTTTCATTATGAGCTATAAATCAAAAACTATGGATGATTTATTGCAGAAATGTCAAGTTGGTCGGCCAGTTGATACGATCATTCTAAGCTGAGCATTGGTGCTCATTGAGTAAAAGCTTAGAAATGAAGCATAATGCAAGGTATCACGCAGTTTGGGATTAATTGAACGCTTTGACGGATCTATTTCCGTCTTAAATTTTATCACAATATAGCAAATTGACCTATCCTAACGTGGGCATTGGATTCGTGTCATTCTATGATCTAAATCAAAAGTTACAGATGATTGAGTGCAGACATGTCAAATTGATCAACCTGTTAAAATGATCTTTTTAAACTGATCATTGGTGCCCATTGAGTAACATCTTATAAATGAAGAATAATGCATAGCATCACCCCGTTTGTGATAGAGTGGATTACTTGCACGCTTTTCGTATCTATTTTCGTCTAAAATTTTGTTACAATATAAAAAATAGCTAGCTTAACGTGGGCATTGGATTCGTGTCATTCTACGCACTAAATAAATACGGACAATTTAGTGTGGACTTGTCAAGTTGATCGGCCAGTTAAAATGATCATTCTAAACCGATCATTGTTGCTCATTGAGTAAATGCTTATAATGAAGCATAATGCATAACATCACACAGTTTTGGATATTTTGGATTACTTGTACGCTTTGTCGTTTCTATTTCTGTCTCAATTTTTTCTCAATATAGAAAATTGAACTAGCTTAACGTGGGCATTGGATTCGTATCATTCAGAGCTACAAAATAAAACTTATGAACGATTTGGTGAAGACATGTCCACTTGATCAGCCAGTTAAAATGATCATTATAAAATGATCATTGGTGCTCTTTGAGAAAATCCTATAAATAAAGCATATTGCATGGCATCACGCAGTTTGGGATATATTGGATTACTTGGATACTCTTCCATATCTATTTCCATCTCGAATTTTGTACTATATAGAAAATAGAGCTAAATCAACGTGGGCATTGGATTCGTGTCATTCTAAGCTATAAATCAAAAGTTAGGGAAAATTTACTGTAGACATGTCAAGTTGATCAGCCATATAAAATGATCATTCTAAACTGATCATTGGTGCTCATTGAGTAAGAGCTTATAAATGAATCATAATGTATGGCATCTCGCAGTTTGGGATAGAATAGATTACTTGGATGCTTTGTTGTATCTATTTCTGTCTCAAATTTTGTCTCAATAGAAAAACTTGAACTAGTTTAAAGTGGGCACTGGATTCATGTCATTCTAAGTTATAAATCAAAAGTTACGGATGATTTAGTGCAAACATGTCAAGTTGATAGACAAGTTAAAATGATTATTCTAAAGTGATCATTGGAGCTCATTGAGTAAAAGCTTATAAATAAAGAATAATGCATGGTATCATGCAGTTTGGGATAGACTAGATTACTTGCACGCTTGTCGTATAAATTTCCATCTCAAATTTTGTTACAATATAGAAAATTGAGGTAGCTTAACGTGGGTATTGGATTCGTTTCATTCTATGCTCTAAATAAAGATTCTAGGAATGGATCGCTTGCTACAGGAGAGGAATACAGATGATTTAGTGTGGACATGTCAAGTTGATCGGCCAATTAATATGATCATTCTAAAGTAATCATTGTTGCTCATTGAGTAAATGCTTATAAATGAAGCATAATGCATGACATCACGCAGTTTTGGATAGATTGGATTACTTGGACGCTTTGTGGTATCTATTTATGTCTCAATTTTTTTCTCAATATAGAAAATTGAATAATCTTAACGTGGGCATTGGATTCGTGTTATTCTGACCTACAAACCAAAACTTACGAATGATTAGGTAAAGACATGTCCACTTGATCAGCCAGTTAAAATGATCGTTATAAAATGATCATTGGTGCTCATTGAGTAAAGGCCTATTAATAAAGCTTAATGCATGGCATCACGTAGTTTTGTATAGATTGGTTTACCTTGACGCTTTGTCGTATCTATTTCTATTTCAAACATTGTCTCAATATAGAAAATTCAGCTAAATCAACGTGGGTATTGGATTCGTGTCACTCTGAGCTATAAATAAAAAGTTAGGGATAGTTTACTGCAGACATCTCAAGTTGATCGACTATTAAAAATGATCATTCTAAACTGATCATTGGTGCTCATTGAGTAAAAGCTTATAAATGAATCATAATCCATTGCAGCTCGCAGTTTTGTATAGAATGGAATACTTATACGCTTTGTTGATTCTATTTCTATCTCAAATGTTGTCTCAATTGAGAAAATTGAACTAGCTTAACATGGGCACTGGATTCATGTTATTCAAATTTATTAATCAAAAGTTACAGCCGATTTAGTACGGACATGTCAAGTTGTTAGACAAGTTAAAATGATTAATCTAACCTGATCATTGGTGCTCATTTAGTAAAAGCTTATAAATGAAGAACAATGCATAGCATCACGCTGTTTGGGATAGAATCGATTACTTCTAGGCTTTGTCGTATCTATTTCTGTCTCAAATTTTGTCACAATATAGAAAATTGAGCTAGCTTAACGTAGACATTGGACCCATGTCATTTTGAGCTATAAATTAAGAAGGTATGGACGATTTAGCGTGGACATGTCATGTTGGTCGGCCAGTTAATATGCTCATTTTGAACTGATCATTGGTGATCATTGAGTAAAGGCTTATAAATGAAGCATAATGCATGACATTACGCAGTTTTGGATATATTGGATTACATGAACGCTTTGTTGATGCAATTTTAGTCTTAAATTTCACCACAATATAGAAACTTGAGGTAGGTTAGCATGGGAATTGGATTCGTGTTATTCTGTGATCAAAATCAAAAGTTGCGGACGATTTATTGCGGACATTTCAAGTTGATAAGCGAGTTAATATGATTGTTTTAAACTGATCATTGGTGCGCATTGACTAAAGGCTAATAAACTGAATGGATTACTAGGATGCTTTGTCGTGTCTAGTTCTGCCTCAAATTTGGTCACAACAAATCAAATTGAACAAGCATAACGTGAGCGATTTGTGTCATTATGAGCTATAAATAAAAAACTATGGACGATTTATTGCAGAAATGTCAAGTTGGTCGGCCAGTTGATACGATCATTCTAAGCTGAGCATTGGTGCTCATTGAGTAAAAGCTTAGAACTGATGCATAATGCAAGGTATCACACTGTTTGGGATAGATTGGATTAATTCAATGCTTTGACGGATCTATTTCCTTCTTAAATTTTATCACAATATAGCAAATTGACCTATCCTAACGTGGGCATTGGATTCGTGTCATTCTATGCTCTTAATCAAAAGTTACAGATGATTTAGTGCGGACATGTCAAATTGATCGGCCAGTTAATATGATTATTCTAAACTGATCATTGGTGGTCATTGAATAAATGCTTATAAACGAAGTATAATGCATGACATCATGCAGTTTTGGATAGATTGGATTACTTGGACGCCTTGTGGTATCTATTTATGTCTCAATTTTTTGTCTCAATATACAAAATTGAACTATCTTAACGTGGACATTGGATTCGTGTCATTCTGACCTACAAACCACAACTTACGAACAATTTGGTAAAGACACGTCCACTTGATCAGCAAGTTAAAATGATCGTTATAAAATGATCATTGGTGCTCATTGAGTAAAGGCCTATTAATAAAGCATAATGCATGGCATCACGTAGTTTGGTATAGATTAGATTACTTGGACGCTTTGTCGTATCTATTTTGGTTTCAAACATTGTCTCAACATAGAAAATTGAGCTAAATCAACGTGGCATTGGGTTCGTGTCACTCTGAGCTATAGATAAAAAGTTAGGGACAGTTTACTACAGACATCTCAAGTTGATCGGCTATTTTAAATGATCATTCTAAACTGATCATTGGTGCTCATTGAGTAAAAGCTTATAAATGAATCATAATGCAGGGCAGCTCGCTGTTTGGGATAGAATGGAATACTTATACGCTTTGTTGATTATATTTCTATCTCAAATGTTGTCTCAATAGGGAAAATTGAACTAGATTAACGTGGGCACTGGATTCATGTTATTCAAATGTATTAATCAAAACGTACGGACGATTTTTTACAGACATGTCAAGTTGATAGACAAGTTAAAATGATTATTCTAAACTGATCATTGGTGCTCATTGAGTAAAAGTTTATAAATGAAGAACAATGCATGGCATCACGCAGTTTGGGATAGAATGGATTACTTCTATGCTTTGTCGTATCTATTTCTGTCTCAAATTTTGTCACAATATAGAAAATTGAGCTAGCTTAACGTGGGTATTGGTTCCATGTCATTTTCAGCTATAAATTAAAAGGTATGGACGATTTAGCGTGGACATGTCATGTTGGTCGGCCAGTTAATATGCTCATTCTAAACTGATCCTTGGTGCTCATTGAGTAAAGGCTTATAAATGAAGCATAATGCATGACATTACGCAGTTTAGGATATATTGGATTACATGAATGCTTTGTTGGTGCAATTTTAGTCTTTAATTTAACCACAATATATAAAATTGAGCTAGCTTAATATGGGCATTGGATCCGTGTCATTTTGTGCTCAAAATCAAAAGTTACAGACAATTTCTTGCAGACATGTCAAGTTGATAAGCGAGTTAATATGATTATTCTAAACTGATTATTGGTGCTCATTGTGTAAAGGCTTATAAATAAAACACAATGTATGGCATCACGTAGTCTTGGATAGATTAAATTACTTGGACGCTTTGTCGTATCTAGTTATGTATCAAATTTTGTCAAAATATAGCAAAATTGAACTAGATTAACGTGGACATTGGATTCGTGTCATTCTAAGCTATAAATCAAGAGTTACACACGATTTAATGCCAAAAAGTCAAGTTGATCGGCTAGTGAAAATGATCATTCTAAACTGATCACTGGTGCTCAATGAGTAAAAGCTTATAAATAAAGAATAATGCATGGCATCACGCAGTTTGCTTGGACGCTTTGTCGTATCTATTTCTGTCTCAAATTTTTTCACAATAGAAAAAATTGAGTTAGCTTAACGTGGACATTGGATTCATGTCATTCTAAGCTCTAATTCAAAAGTTAAGGATGATTTAGTGTGGACCTGTCAAGTTGATCGGCCAGTTAAAATGATCATTCTAAACTTATCATTGGTGCCCATTGAGTGAAGGCTTACAAATGAAGCATAATGCATGGCATCTCACAATTTGCGATAGAATGGACTACTTGGATGATTTCTCGTCTCTACTTCTGTCTCAAATTTTTTCTCAATATAGAAAATTGAACTATTTTAACGTGGGCATTGGATTCGTTACATTCTAAGCTATAAGCAAAGTTACGGACAATTTATGGCAGATATGTCATGTTGATCGCCCATTTAATATGATCGTTCTAAACTGATCATTGGTTCTCACTGAGTAAAGCTTAGAAATGAAGCATAATGCAAGGCATCACGCAGTTTGGTATAGATTGGATTAGTTGAATACTTTGATGGATCTATTTCCGTCTCAGGCTTTTCACAATAAAGAGAATTGAGCTAGGTTAACATGGACATTAGATTCATGTCATTCTGAGCTCTAATGCAAAAGTTAAGGATGGTTTAGTATGGACTTGTCAAGTTGATCGGCCAGTTAAAGTGATCATTTTAAACTGATCATTTTAAACTGATCATTTTAAACTGATCATTTTAAACTGATCATTGGTGCTCATTGAGTCAAGGCTTACAAATGAAGCATAATGCATGGCATCTCGCAGTTTGCGATAGAATGGATTACTTGGATGCTTTGTCGTGTCTAGTTCTGCCTCAAATTTTGTCACAACATATCAAATTGAACAAGCATAACGTGAGCGATTTGTTTCATTATGAGCTATAAATCAAAAACTATGGATGATTTATTGCAGAAATGTCAAGTTGGTCGGCCAGTTGATACGAACATTCTAAGCTGAGCATTGGTGCTCATTGAGTAAAAGCTTAGAAATGAAGCATAATGCAAGGTATCACGCAGTTTGGGATTAATTGAACGCTTTGACGGATCTATTTCCGTCTTAAATTTTATCACAATATAGCAAATTGACCTATCCTAACGTGGGCATTGGATTCGTGTCATTCTATGATCTAAATCAAAAGTTACAGATGATTGAGTGCGGACATGTCAAATTGATCGGCCAGTTAATATGATTATTCTAAACTGATCATTGGTGGTCATTGAATAAATGCTTATAAACGAAGTATAATGCATGACATCATGCAGTTTTGGATAGATTGGATTACTTGGACGCCTTGTGGTATCTATTTATGTCTCATTTTTTTTGTCTCAATATACAAAATTGAACTATCTTAACGTGGACATTGGATTCGTATCATTCTGACCTACAAACCAAAACTTACGAATGATTTGGTAAAGACACGTCCACTTGATCAGCAAGTTAAAATGATAGTTATAAAATGATCATTGGTGCTCATTGAGTAAAGGCCTATTAATAAAGCATAATGCATGGCATCACGTAGTTTGGTATAGATTAGATTACTTGGACACTTTGTCGTATCTATTTCTGTTTCAAACATTGTCTTAACTTAGAAAATTGAGCTAAATCAACGTGGCATTGGATTCGTGTCACTCTGAGCTATAAATAAAAAGTTAGGGATAGTTTACTACATACATCTCAAGTTGATCGGCTATTTTAAATGATCATTCTAAACTGATCATTGGTGCTCATTGAGTAAAAGCTTATAAATGAATCATAATGCAGGGCAGCTCGCTGTTTGGGATAGAATGGAATACTTATACGCTTTGTTGATTATATTTCTATCTCAAATGTTTTCTCAATAGGGAAAATTGAACTAGATTAACGTGGGCACTGGATTCATGTTATTCAAATGTATTAATCAAAAGTTACGGACGATTTTGTACAGACATGTCAAGGTTATAGACAAGTTAAAATGATTATTCTAAACTGATCATTGGTGCTCATTGAGTAAAAGCTTATAAATGAAGAACAATGCATGGCATCACGCAGTTTGGGATAGAATGGATTACTTCTATGCTTTGTCGTATCTATTTCTGTCTCAAATTTTGTCACAATATAGAAAATTGAGCTACCTTAACGTGGGTATTGGTTCCTTGTCATTTTGAGCTATAAATTAAAAGGTATGGATGATTTAGCGTGGACATGTCATGTTGGTCGGCCAGTTAATATGCTCATTCTAAACTGATCATTGGTGCTCATTGAGTAAAGGCTTATAAATGAAGCATAATGCAAGGCATCACGCAGTTTTGGATATGTTGGATTATTAGGACGGTTCGTCCTATCTAGTTCTTTCTAAAATTTTGTCTGAATATAGAAAATTGAGCTAGCTTAACGTGGGCATTGGATTCATGTCATTCTGAGCTATAAATCAAATGTTACGGACGATTTAATGCAAACATTTCAAGTTGATCGACGAGTTACAATGATCATTCTAAACTGATCATTGGTACTCATTGACTAAAGGCTTATCAATGAAAAATAATGCATGGCATCTCGCAGTTTGGGATAGAATAGATTACTTAGACGCTTTGTTATATCTAGGGCTCTCTTAAATTTGGTCACAATATAGTTAAATTGAGCTAGCTTAATATCGGCGCTTGAAATCGTGTCATTCTGAACTCTAAATCAAAACTTACAGATGATTTAGTGTGGACATGTCAAGTTGATCGACCAATTAAAGTAATCACTCTAAACTGATAGTTGGGGCTCATTGAGTAAAGGCTTATAGATGAAGCATAATACATGACATCACGCAGGTTTGGATAGATTAGATTACTTGGACACTTTGTCGTATCTATTTATGTCTCAAATTTTGTTACAATATAGAAAATTGAACTAACGTAACATGGGCATTGGATTCGTGTCATTATGAGCTATAAATAAAAGTTACAGAAAATTTAGTGAAGACATGTCAAGTTATTCAGCCAGTTAAAAGGATCATTCTAAAATGATCATTGGTGCTCCTTGAGTAAAGTCTTATAAATGAAGCATAATGCATGACATTACGGAGTTTTGGATAGATTTGATTACTTAGAGGACTTGTCGAAGCAATTTTAGTCTTAAATTTTATCATAATATAGAAAATTGAGCAAGCTTAACCTGGCCATTGGATTCGTGTCATTCGGAGCTCTATATGAAACGTTACAAAAGATTTAGTGTAGACATGTCAAGGTTATCGGCCTTTTAAAATAATTATTCTAAACTGATCATTGGTGCTCATTGAGTAAAGGCTTATAAAAGAAGCATAATGCATGGAATCACGGATTACTTGGACGGTTTGTTGTATCTAGTTCTCACTCAAATTTTGTCACAATGTAGATAAATTGTGCTAGCTTAACATGGGCAATGGACTCGTGTCATTTTGAGCTCTAAATCAAAAGTTACGGATGATTTAGTGTAGACATGTCAAGTTGATCGGCCATTTAAAGTGATCATTCTAAACTGATCGTTGGTGCAAAATGAGTAAAGGCTTATAAATGAAACATAATGCGTGGCATCATGATATTTTGGATATATTTGATTAATAGGACCCTTTGTTGTATCTATTTATGTGTCAAATTTTGCCAAAATATAGACAATTGAGGTAGCTTAACGTGGGTATTGGATTCGTGTCATTATGAGCTACAAATCAAAACTTATGGATAATTTAGTGCACACATGTCAAGTTGATCGGTCAGTTAAAATGATCATTCTGAACAGATTATTAGTGCTCATTGAGTAAAGGCATATAAATGAAGCATAATGAATGGCATCACGCAGTTTTGAATAAATTTGATTACTTGCACGCTTTGTCGTATCTATTTATGTCTCAAATTTTGTCACACTATAAAAAATTGAGCTAGTTTAACATCGGCATTGGATTTGTGTCACTATGAGCTCAAAATCAAAAGTTACGGACGATTTAGTGCAGACATGTCAAATTGATCGGCCAATTAAAGTGATCGTTCTAAACTGATCATTGGTGCTAATTAAGTAAAGGCTTCTAAATGAAGCATAATGCATGGTATCACACAATTTTGGATAGATTGGATTGTGTGGAAGCTTTCTCGTATCTATTTATGTCTCAAATTTTGTCACAATATAGACAATTGACCTAGCTTAACGGTGCCATTGGAATCGTTCATTCGGAACTATAAATAAAAATTTAGGGACGATTTAGTGCAAACATGTCAACCTAATCGGCCAATTAAAATGATCATTCTTAAATGATCATTGGTGCTCATCGAGTAAAGGCTTCTAAATGAAGAATAATGCATGACATCACAATGGATTACTTGGACGTTTTATCATCTCTATTTTGTCTGAAGTTTTGTTCATATATAGAAAATTCAGCTAGCTTAACGTTGGAATTAGACTCATGTCATTCTGAGCTCTAAATCAAAAGTTACAGACGATTTAGTGCAGACATGTCAAGTTGATCGGCCAGTTCAAATGATCATTCTAAACTGATCATTGTTGCTCACTGAGTAAAAACTTATAAATTAAGCATAATGAAAGGCATCACGCAGTTTGGGATAGATTGGATTTCTTGAACATTTTGTCGTATCTAATTATCTCTTAAATTTTGTCACAATATGGATAAAGTGAGATAGCTTAAAGTGAGTGTTGGAATCGTGTAATTCTGAGCTCTAGATCAAAAGTTACAAACGATTAAGTACGGACATGTCAAGTTGATCGGCTAGTTATAGTGATCATTCCAAACTTATCATTGGAGTTCATTGAGTAAAGGCTTATAAATGAAGCATAATGCATGGTATCACATAGTTTTGATAGATTGGATTACTTGGACGCTTTGTCGTATCTATTTCTGTCTCAAATTTTGTCACAATATAGAGAAATTGGGCTAGCTTAATAAGGCCATTGTAATCGTGTCATTCTTAGCTCTAAATCAAAAGTTACGAATGATTTGTTGTGGACATGTCAAGTTGATCTGCCATTTAAAGTGATCACTCTAAACTAATCGTTAGGGCTCATTGAGTAAAGGCTTATAGATGAAGCATAATACATGAAATCACACAGTTTTGGATAGATTGGATTACTTGGACGCTTTGTCGTATCTATTTATGTCTCAAATTTTGTTACAGTATAGAAAATTGAACTAGCGTAACATGGGCATTGGATACGTGTTATTGTGAGCAATAAATAAAAACTACAGACAATTTAGTGAAGACATGTCAAGTTTTTCAACCAGTTAAAAGGATCATTCTAAAATGATCATTGGTGCTCATTGAGTAAAGGCTTAAAAATGATGCATAATGCATGACATTACGTAGTTTTGGATAGATTGATTACTTGGAGGACTTGTCGAAGCAATTTTAGTCTTAAATTTTATCAAAATATAGAAAATTGAGAAAGATTAACGTGGGCATTGGATTCGTGTTATTCGGAGCTCTATATCAAAAGTTACAGACGATTTAGTGTCAACATGTCAAGTTGATCGGCGATTTAAAATAATTATTCTAAACTGATCATTGGTGCTCATTGTGTAAAGGCTTATAAATGTAGCATAATGCATGGAATCACGGATTACTTGGACGCTTTGTCGTATCTAGTTCTCTCTCTCAAATTTTATCACAATATAGATAAATTGAGCTAGCTTAACGTGGACAATGGAAGCATGTCATTATGAGCTCTAAATCAAAAGTTATGGATCATTTAGTGTGGTCATGTCAAGTTGATAGGCCATTTAAAGTGACCATTCTAAACTGATCATTGGTGCGCACTAAGTAAATGCTTATAAATGAAGTATAATGCATGGGATCACAAAGTTTTGGATAGATTGGATTACTTGGACGCTTTGTCGTATCTATTTCTATGTCAAATTTTGTCACAATATAGACAGATGAGGTAGCTTAATGTGGGCATTGGATTCGTGTCATTATGAGCTACAAGTCAACAGTTATGGACGATTTAGTGCAAACATGTCAAGTTGATCGGCCAGTTAATATGATCATTCTGAACTGTTCATTGGTTCTCATTGAGTAAAGGTTTATAAATGAAGCATAATGCATGGCATCACACAGATTTGGATAAATTAGATTACTTGGACACTTTGTCGTACCTATTTCTGTCTTAAATTTTGTTACAATATAGATAAATTGAGCTACCTTAACATGGGCATTAGAATCGTGTCATTCTGAGCTCTAAATCAAAAGTTATGGATGATTAAGTGTGGACATGTGAAGTTGATCGGCCATTTAAAGTGATCACCCTAAACTGATCATTGTTGCTCATTGAGTAAAGACTTATAAATGAAACATAATGCATGGCATCACGCAGTTTTGGATAAATTGGATCACTTGGATGGTTTGTCATATCTATTTTTATGTCGAATTTTGTCACAATATAGACAATATAGGTAGCTTAACATGGGCATTGGATACGTGTTATTATGAGCTACAAATCAAAAGTTATGGACGATTTAGTGCAGACATGTCAATTTGATCGGCCAGTTACTATAATAATTCTAAATTGATCATTTGGTGCTCATTGAGTAAAGGCTTATAACTGAAGCATAATGCATGGCATCACGCAGTTTAAGATAGATTGGATTACTTGGATGCTTTATCCTCTCTATTTTTATCTCAAATTTTGTCACAATATGGAAAATTTAGCTAGCTTAACGTGGGCATTGGATTCGTGTAAATATGAGCTATAATCAAAAGTTACAGACGATTTGGTGCAGACATTTCTAGTTAATCGGCCAGTTAAAGTGATCATTCTAAACTGATAATTGGTGATCATTCTAAACTGATAATTGGTGCTCATTAAGTGAGGCTTAGAAATGCAGCATAATGCATGGCATCACGTAGTTTGAGATAGATTTGATTACTTGGACGCTTTGTCGTATCTAGTTCTTTTTCAAATTTTGTCACAATATAGAAAATTGAACTAGCTTAACGTGGGCAATGGATTCGTGTCATTCTAAGCTATAAATCAAAAGTTGTGAATGATTTAGTGCGGACATGAAAAGTTGATCGGCTAGTTAAAATGATCATTCTAAACTGATCATTGGTGCTCACTGAGTAAAAGCTTATAAATGAAAAATAATGCATGGCATCACACAAATTGGAAAGAATTGGATTACTTGGACACTTTGTCGTTTCTATTTCGTTCTCAAAATTTTGTCACAATATAGAATATTGAGCTAGCTTAACGTCGACATTTGATTCGTGTCATTCGGAGTTCTAAATCAAAAGTTATGGACGATTTAGTGTGGACGATTTAGTGTGGATATATCAAGTTGATAGGCCAGTTAAAGTGATCATTCGAAAATGATCGTTGATGCTGATTGAGTAAAGGCTTATAAATGAAGCATAATGCATGCCATCAAGCAGTTTGGGATAGATTGGATTATATGGACGCTTCATCATATCTAGTTCTGTCTTAAATTTTGTTACATATTGAAAATTTAACTAGCTTAATGTGGGCATTGGATTCGTGTCATTATGTGCTACAAATCAAAAGCTATGGACGATTTTGTGAAGAAATGTCAAGTTTATCGGCCAGTTAAAATGATCATTCTGAACTGATCATTCTGAACTGATCATTTGTACTAATTGATTAAACGCTTATAAAATGAAGAATAATGCATGGCATCACGCAGTTTGGGATGGACTGGATTACTTGGACACTTTTTCGTATCTATTTATTTCTCAAACTTTATCACAATATAGAAAATTGGAATATGTTAACTTGGGCATTGGATTCGTGTCATTCTGAGCTCTCAATCAAAAGTTACTTACAATTTAAAGAAAACATGTCAAGTTCATCGGGGAGTTAAAATGATCATTCTAAACTTATCATTGGTGCTCATTAAGTAAGGCTTTTAAATTAGGCATAAAGCATGACATCACGTAGTTTGGGATAAATTGGATTATTTGGATGCTTTGTCGTATCTAGTTCTATTTCAAATTTTGTCAAAATATAGAAAATTGAACTAGCTTAATGTGGGCAATTGATTCGTGTCATTATGAGCCATAAATAAAAAGTTATGAACAATTTAGTGCCGACATGACAAGTTGATCGGCTAAATAAAATGATCTTTCTAAACTGATCATTGGTGCTCATTGAGTAAAAGCTTATAAATGAAAAATAATGCGTGGCATCACGCAGTTTGGGAAAGATTGGATTACTTGGATGCTTTTTCGTATTATTTCTTTCTAAATTTTTGTCACAATATAGAAAATTGAGCTAGTTTAATATAAGAATTTGATTCGTGTAATTTTGAGCTCTAAATCAAAAGTTACTGACGAGTTAGTGCGGACATGTCAAGTTGATCGGCCAGTTAAAGTAATCATTCTAAACTGATCATTGGTGCTGATTGTGTAAAGGCTTCTAAATGAAGCATAATGCATGGTACAATATAGAAAATTGAACTAGCTTAATGTGGGCATTGGATTCGTATCATTCTGAGCTATAAATCAAAAGTTATGAACGATATAGTGCATACATGTCAAGTTGGTCGGCCAGTTAAAATGATAATTCTAAACTGATCGTTGCTGGTCAATAAGTAAAAGCTTATAAATGAAGAATAATGCATGTGATCACACAATTTGCGATAGACTAGATTACTTGGATGCTTTGTCGTATCTATTTTTGTGTCAAATTTTTTCATAATATAGAAAATTGAGCTAGCTTAACGTGGGCATCTGATTCGTGTCATTCTGAGCTCTAAATCAAAAGTTACTGATGATTTAATGCGGATATGTCAATTTGATTGGCCAGTTAAAGTGATCATTCTAAACGGATCATTGGTGCTGGCTGAGTAAATGCTTATACATGAAGCATAATGCATGGCATCACACAGTTTTGGATTGATTGGATTACTTGGACCTTTATTGTATCTATTTCTATCTCAAATTTTGTTACACTATAGAAAATTGAGCTAGCTTAAGATGGGCATTGGATTCATGTGTTTTTGAGCTCTAAATCAAAAGTTACGGATGTTTTAGTACGGAAGATTTAGTGCAGAGATGTCAAGTTGAATGGCCAATTAAAATGATCATTCTGAACTGATCATTGATGCTCATTGAATAAAAGCTTATAAATGAAAAATAATGCATGGCACCATGCTGTTTGTTATTGATTTGATTACTTCGACGCTTTGTATTATCTATTTTTGTCCGAACTTTTGTCACAATATAAGAAATTGAGCTACCTTAACGTGGGCATTGGATTGGTGTCATTGTGAGCTCTATATCAAAAGTTATGGACGAGATAGTGTGGACATGTCTAGTTGATCGGCCAATTAAAGTGATAATTCTAAACTGATCATTGGTGCTCATTAAGTAAAGGCTTATAACTGAAGGATAATGCATGGCATCACACAGTTTTGGATAGATGAGATTACTTGGATGCTTTTTTGTATCTATTTTTGTCTCTAATTTTGTTAAAATATAGAAAATTAAGCTAGCTTAACGTGGGCATTGGATTTGTGTCATTTTGAGCTTGAAATCAAAAGTTACGGACAATTTAGTGCGGACATGTCAAGTTGAGTGGCCAGTTAAAGTGATCATTCTAAACAGTTCATTGGTGCTCATTAACTAAAGGCTTATAAATGAGGCATAAAGCATGGCATCAAATAGTTTGGATAGCTTGGATTACTTGGATGCTTTAACGTTTGTATTTCTGTCTCAAAGTTTTTTCAAAATATAGAAAATTGATCTTGCTTAATAGGGGCGTTGGATTGGTGTCATTATGAGCTCTAAATAAAAATTTATGGACGATTTAGTGCAGACATGTCAAGTTGATCACCCATTTAAAATGATCATTCTAAACTGATCATTGGTGCTAATTGAGTAAAAGCTTATAAATGAAAAATAATGCATGCATCACGGAGTTTGGGAAAGATTAGATTACTTGAATGTTTTGCCATATCTATTTCTGTCTGAAATTTTATCACAATATAGAAAATCGAGCTAGCTTAACATGGACATTTGATTCGTGTCATTCTAAGCTCTAAATCAAAAGTTACAGACGATTTAGTGAGGACATGTGAAGTTGATCAGCCACATACAGTGATCATTCCAAACTGAGCATTGGTGTTGATTGAGTAAAGGCATATAAATGAAGCATAATGCATGGCATCACGCAGATTGGGATGGATTGGATTACTTTGAAGCAATGTCGTATCTAGTTCTATCTGAAATTTTATCACAATATAGAAAATTGAACTAGCTTAATGTGGGCATTGGATTCGTGTCATTCTGAGCTATAAATCAAAAGTTATGGACAATATAGTGCAGACATGTCAAGTTGTTGGCCAGTTAAAATGATAATTCTAAACTGATCGTTGTTAGTCAATAACTAAAAGCTTATAAATGAAGAATAATGCATGCGATCACACAATTTGTGATAGACTGGATTACTTGGACGCTTTGTCGTATCTATTTTTGTGTCAAATTTTTTCATAATATAGAAAATTGAACTAGCTTAACATGGGCTTTGGATTCGTGTCATTCTCAGCTCTAAATCAAAAGTTACTGACGATTTAATGCGGATATGTCAAGTTGATTGGCCAGTTAAAGTGATCATTCTAAACGTATCATTGGTGTTGGCTGAGTAAAAGATTATAAATGAAGAATAATGCATGCCATCACACAGTTTTGGATTGATTGGATTACTTGGACGCTTTGTCGTATCTATATCTGTCTCAAATGTTTTTACACTATTGAAAATTGAGCTAGATTAAGATGAGCTCTAAATCAAAAGTTACGGATGATTTAGTGCGGACAATTTAGTGCAGAGATGTCAAGTTGAACGGACAATTAAAATGATCATTCTGAACTGATTATTGATGCTCATTGAATAAAAGCTTAGAAAAAAATAATGCATGGGATCATGCTGTTTGTGATTGATTTCATTACCTGGATGCTTTGTATTATCTATTTTTGTCTCAACTTTTGTAACAATATAAGAAATTGAGCTAGCTTAATGTGGGCATTCGATTCGTGTCATTATGAGCTCTATATCAAAAGTGATGGACGAGTTAGTGCGGACATTTCTAGTTGATCGACCAGTTAAAGTGATAATTCTGAACTGATCATTGGTGCTCATTAAGTAAAGGCTTATAACTGAAGCATAACGCATGGCATCACACAGTTCTGGATAGATTGGATTACTTGGTTGCTTTTTCATATCTATTTTTGTCTATAATTTTGTTAAAATATAGAAAATTAAGCTAGCTTAACGTGGGCATTGGATTTGTGTCATTTTGAGCTATAAATCAAAAGTTACGGACAATTTAGTGCGGACATGTCAAGTTTAGTGGCCAGTTAAAGTGATCATTCTAAACAGTTCATTGGTGCCCATTAACTAAAGGCTTATAAATGAAGCATAAAGCATGGCATCAAATAGTTTGGATAGATTGGATTACTTGGACGCTTTCTCGTTTGTATTTCTGTCTCAAACTTTTGTTAAAATATAGAACATTGATCTTGCTTAATATGGTTGTTGGATTGGTGTCATTCTGAGCTCTAAATCAAAATTTATGGACGATTTAGTGCAGACATGTCAAGTTGATCGCCCATTTAAAATGATCATTCTAAACTGATCATTGGTGCTCATTGAGTAAAAGCTTATAAATGAAAAATAATGCATGCATCATGGAGTTTGGGAAAGATTAGATTACTTGAACGCTTTGCCATATCTATTTCTGTCTCAAATTTTATACAAAAATAGAAAATCGAGCTAGCAAAACATGGACATTTGATTCGTGTCATTCTAAGCTCTAAATCAAAAGTTACGGACGATTTAGTGAGGACATGTGAAGTTGATCAGCCAGATAAAGTGATCATTCCAAACTGATCATTGGTGCTGATTGAGTAAAGGCATATAAATGAAGCATAATGCATGGCATCACGCAGATCGGGATAGATTGGATTACTTAGAAGCAATGTCGTATCTAGTTCTATCTCAAATTTTGTCACAATATAGCAAATTGAACTAGCTTAATGTGGGCATTGGATTTGTGTCATTCTGAGCTATAAATCAAAAGTCATGGACGATATAGTGCAGACATGTCAAGTTGGTTGACCAGTTAAAATGATAATTCTAAACTGGTCGTTGCTGGTCAATAAGTAAAAGCTTATAAATGAAGAATAATGCATGCGATCACACAATTTTGCGATAGACTGGATTACTTGGACGCTTTTGCGTATCTATTTTTGTGTCAAATTTTTTCATAATATAGAAAATTGAACTAGCTTAACGTTGGCATTGGATTCGTGTCATTCTCAGCTCTAAATCAAAAGTTACTGACGATTTAATGCGGTTATGTCAAGTTGATTGGCCAGTTAAAGTGATCATTCTAAACGGATCATTGGTGCTGGCTGAGTAAAAGCTTATAAATGAAGAATAATGCATGGCATCACACAGTTTTGGATTGATTGGAATACTTGGACGCTTTGTCGTATCTATGTCTGTCTCAATTTTTTTTACATTATTGAAAATTGAGCTAGCTTAAGATGAGCTCTAAATCAAAAGTTACGGGTGATTTAGTGCGGACGATTTAGTGCAGAGATGTCAAGTTGAACGGCCAATTAAAATGATCATTCTGAACTGATCATTGATGCTCATTGAATAAAAACTTATAAATGAAAAATAATGCATGGCATCATGCTGTTTGTGATTGATTTGATTACTTGGACGCTTTGTATTATCTAGTTTTTTCCTAACTTTTGTCAAAATATAAGAAATTGAGCTAGCTTAACGTGGGCAATGGATTCCTGTCATTATGAGCTCTATATCAAAAGTAATGGATGTGTTGGTGCGGACATGTCTAGTTGATTGGCCAATTAAAGTGATAATTCTAAACTGATCATTGGTGGTCATTAAGTAAAAGCTTATAACTGAATGATAATGCATGGCATCACACAGTTTTGGATAGATTGGATTATTTGGATGCTTTTTCATATCTATTTTTGTCTATATTCTTGTTAAAATATAGAAAATTAAGCTAGCTTAACGTGGGCATTGGATTCGTGTCATTCTGAGCTTTAAATAAAAGTTACTGACGATTTAATGCGGATATGTCAAGTTGATTGGCCAGTTAAAGTGATCATTCTAAACGGATCATTGGTGCTGACTGAGTAAAGGCTTATAAATGAAGCATAATGCATGGCATCACACAGTTTTGGATTGATTGGATTACTTGGACCTTTGTTGTATCTATTTCTGTCTCAAATTTTGTTACATTATAGGAAATTGAGCTAGCTTAAGATGGGCATTGGATTCATGTGTTTCTGAGCTCTAAATCAAAAGTTACGGATGATTTAGTGCGGAAGATTTAGTGCAGAGATGGCAAGTTGAATGGCCAATTAAAATGATCATTCTGAACTGATCATTGATGCTCAATGAATAAAAGCTTATAAATGAAAAATAATGCATGGCACCATGCTGTTTGTGATTGATTTGATTACTTCGACGCTTTGTATTATCTATTTTTGTCCGAACTTTTGTCACAATATAAGACCCTTTTTTCGTAGAAGTAATTCTTTCTTGTAAAGAACCCATTTCGGTACTAAGGATGGGTTGATAACCCACACTCCGTTCCTCTCCTTTTCAGTCGAGTCACTCCGTTCCTCTCCTTTTCAGTCGAGTCACTCCGTTCCTCTCCGAGTAATAAATACCTCGAGGAGTATGGCATCGAGTTTGTTTCACTACCTCGACAGAGGGATCCAACGGTTGCCGCTGCTCCGAGTAGAGGACGAGCCAATATGCTTTTCTCGCATGCCTTTCTTCGTTCATGGTTCGATATTGCCCAAGTTATTATATATATCATGAGTAAGACAGATATGGAGCGAGTAATCTCTTCCTTTGAGCTAGCTTAACGTGGGCATTGGATTGGTGTCATTATGAGCTCTATATCAAAAGTTATGGACGAGTTAGTGTGGACCTATCTAGTTGATCGGCCAATTAAAGTCATAATTCTAAACTGATCATTGGTGCTCATTAAGTAAAGGCTTATAACTGAAGGATAATGCATGGCATCACACAGTTTTGGATAGATGAGATTACTTGGATGCTTTTTCGTATCTATTTTTATCTTTAATTTTGTTAAAATATAGAAAATTAAGCTAGCTTAACGTGGGCATTGGATTTGTGTCATTTTGAGCTTTAAATCAAAAGTTATGGACAATTTAGTGCGGACATGTCAAGTTGAGTGGCCAGTTAAAGTGATCATTCTAAACAGTTCATTGGTGCTCATTAACTAAAGGCTTATAAATGAAGCATAAAGCATGGCATCAAATAGTTTGGATAGATTGGATTTCTTGGACGCTTTAACGTTTGTATTTCTGTCTCAAAGTTTTTTCAAAATATAGAAAATTGATCTTGCTGAATAGGAGCGTTGGATTGGTGTCATTCTGAGCTCTAAATCAAAATTTATGGACGATTTAGTGCAGACATGTCTAGTTGATCACCCATTTAAAATGATCATTCTAAACTGATCATTGGTGCTCATTGAGTAAAAGCTTATAAATGAAAAATAATGCATGCATCATGGAGTTTGGGAAAGATTAGATTACTTGAACGCTTTGCCATATCTATTTCTGTCTCAAATTTTTTCACAATATAGAAAATCGAGCTAGCTTAACATGGACATTTGATTCGTGTCATTCTAAGCTCTAAATAGAAAGTTACGGACGATTTAGTGTGGACATGTGAAGTTGATCAGCCACATAAAGTGATCATTCCAAACTGATCATTGGTGTTGATTGAGTAAAGGCATATAAATGAAGCATAATGCATGGCATCACGCAGATTGGGATAGATTGGATTACTTAGAAGCAATGTCGTATCTAGTTCTATCTCAAATTTTGTCACAATATAGAAAATTGAACTAGCTTAATGTGGGCATTGGATTCGTGTCATTCTGAGCTATAAATCAAAAGTTATGGACAATAGAGTGCAGACATGTCAAGTTGGTGGCCAGTTAAAATGATAATTCTAAACTGATCGTTGTTGGTCAATAACAAAAAGCTTATAAATGAAGAATAATGCATGCGATCACACAATTTGCGATAGACTGGATTACTTGGATGCTTTGTCGTATCTATTTTTGTGTCAAATTTTTTCATAATATAGAAAATTGAGCTAGCTTAACGTGGGCTTTGGATTCGTGTCATTCTCAGCTCTAAATCAAAAGTTACTGACGATTTAATGCGGATATGTCAAGTTGATTGGCCAGTTAAATTGATCATTCTAAACGTATCATTGGTGTTGGCTGAGTAAAAGATTATAAATGAAGAATAATGCATGCCATCACACAGTTTTGGATTGATTGGATTACTTGGACGCTTTGTCGTATCTATATCTGTCTCAAATTTTTTTACACTATTGAGAATTGAGCTAGATTAAGATGAGCTCTAAATCAAAAGTTACAGATGATTTAGTGCGGACGATTTAGTGCAGAGATGTCAAGTTGAACGGACAATTAAAATGATTATTCTGAACTGATCATTGATGCTCATTGAATAAAAGCTTATAAATAAAAAATAATGTATGGGATCATGCTGTTTGTGATTGATTTCATTACCTGGATGCTTTGTATTATCTATTTTTGTCTCAACTTTTGTCACAATATAAGAAATTGAGCTAGCTTAATGTGGGCATTCGATTCGTGTCATTATGAGCTCTATATCAAAAGTTATGGACGAGTTAGTGCGGACATTTCTAGTTGATCGACCAGTTAAAGTGATAATTCTAAGCTGATCATTTGTGCTCATTAAGTAAAGACTTATAACTGAAGCATAACGCATGGCATCGCACAGTTTTGGATAGATTGGATTACTTGGTTGCTTTTTCGTATCTATTTTTGTCTCTAATTTTGTTAAAATATAGAAAATTAAGCTAGCTTAACGTGGGCATTGGATTTGTGTCATTTTGAGCTTTAAATCAAAAGTTACGAACAATTTAGTGCGGACATGTCAAGTTGAGTGGCCAGTTAAAGTGATCATTATAAACAGTTCATTGGTGCCCATTAACTAAAGGCTTATAAATGAAGCATAAAGCATGGCATCAAATAGTTTGGATAGATTGGAGTACTTGGACGCTTTATCTTTTGTATTTCTGTCTCAAAGTTTTTTCAAAATATAGAAAATTGATCTTGCTTAATATGGGTGTTGGATTGGTGTCATTCTGAGCTCTAAATCAAAATTTATGGACGATTTAGTGCAGACATGTCAAGTTGATCGCCCATTTAAAATGATCATTCTAAACTGATCCTTGGTGCTCATTGAGTAAAAGCTTAGAAATGAAAAATAATGCATGCATCATGGAGTTTGGGAAAGATTAGATTACTTGAACGCTTTGCCATATCTATTTCTGTCTCAAATTTTATACAAATATAGAAAATCGAGCAAGCTTAACATGGACATTTGATTCGTGTCATTCTAAGCTCTAAATCAAAAGTTACGGACGATTTAGTGAGGACATGTGAAGTTGATCAGCCAGATAAAGTGATCATTCCAAACTGATCATTGGTGCTGATTGAGTAAAGGCATATAAATGAAGCATAATGTATGGCATCACGCAGATTGGGATAGATTGGATTACTTAGAAGCAATGTCGTATCTAGTTCTATCTCAAATTTTGTCATAATCTAGCAAATTGAACTAGCTTAATGGGGGCATTGGATTTGTGTCATTCTGAGCTATAAATCAAAAGTTATGGACGATATAGTGCAGACATGTCAAGTTGGTCGACCAGTTAAAATGATAATTCTAAACTGATCGTTGCTGGTCAATAGGTAAAAGCTTATAAATGAAGAATAATGCATGCGATCACACAATTTGCGATAGACTGGATTACTTGGACGCTTTTGCGTATCTATTTTTGTGTCAAATTTTTTCATAGTATAGAAAATTGGGCAAGCTTAACGTGGGCATTGGATTCGTGTCATTCTCAGCTCTAAATCAAAAGTTACTGACGATTTAATGCGGATATGTCAAGTTGATTGGCCAGTTAAAGTGATCATTCTAAACGGGTCATTGGTGCTGGCTGAGTAAAAGCTTATAAATGAAGAATAATGCATGGCATCACACAGTTTTGGATTGATTGGAATACTTGGACGCTTTGTCGTATCTATGTCTGTCTCAATTTTTTTTTACATTATTGAAAATTGAGCTAGCTTAAGATAAGCTCTAAATCAAAAGTTACGGATGATTTAGTGCGGACGATTTAGTGCAGAGATGTCAAGTTGAACGGCCAATTAAAATGATCATTCTGAACTGATCATTGATGCTCATTGAATAAAAGCTTATAAATGAAAAATAATGCATGGCATCATGCTGTTTGTGATTGATTTTATTACTTGGACGCTTTGTATTATCTAGTTTTGTCCTAACTTTTGTCAAAATATAAGAAATTGAGCTAGCTTAACGTGGGCAATGGATTCCTGTCATTAAGAGCTCTATATCAAAAGTAATGGATGTGTTAGTGCGGACATGTCTAGTTGATAGGCCAATTAATGTGATAATTCTAAACTGATCATTGGTGGTCATTAAGTAAAAGCTTATAACTGAATGATAATGCATGGCATCACACAGTTTTGGATAGATTGGATTACTTGGATGCTTTTTCACATCTATTTTTGTCTCTAATTTTGTTAAAATATAGAAAATTAAGCTAGCTTAACGTGGGCATTGGATTTGTGTCATTTTGAGCTTTAAATCAAAAGTTACGGACAATTTAGTGCGGACATGTCAAGTTGAGTGGCCAGTTAAAGTGATCATTCTAAACAGTTCATTGGTGCTCATTAACTAAAGGCTTATAAATGAAGCATCAAGCGTGGCATCAAATAGTTTGGATAGATTGGATTACTTGGACGCTTTATCATTTGTATTTCTGTCTCAAAGTTGTTTCAAAATATAGAAAATTGATCTTGCTTAATATGGGCGTTGGATTGGTGTCATTATGAGCTCTAAATCAAAATTTATGGACGATTTAGTGCAGACATGTCAAGTTGATCGCCCATTTAAAATGATCATTCTAAACTGATCATTGGTGCTCATTGAGTAAAAGCTTATAAATGAAAAATAATGCATGCATCATGCAGTTTGAGAAAGATTAGATTACTTGAACTCTTTGCCATATCTATTTCTGTCTCAAATTTATCACAATATAGAAAATCGAGCTAGCTTAACATGGACATGTGATTCATGTCATTCAAAGCTCTAAATCAAAAGTTACATATTTAGTGAGGACATGTGAAGTTGATCAGCCAGATCAAATGATCATTCCAAACTGATCATTGGTATTGATTGAGTAAAGGCATATAAATGAAGCATAATGCATGGCATCACGCAGATTGGGATAGATTGGATTACTTAGAAGTAATGTCGTATCTAGTTCTATCTCAAAGTTTGTCACAATATAGAAAATTGAACTAGCTTAATCTGGGCATTGTATTCGTGTCATTCTGAGCTATAAATCAAAAGTTATGGATGATATAGTGCAGACATGTCAAGTTGGTCGGCCAGTTAAAATGATAATTTTAAACTGATCGTTGCTGGTCAAAAAGTAAAAGCTTATAAATGAAGAATAATGCATGCGATCACACAATTTGCGATAGACTGGATTACTTGGACGCTTTGTCGTATCTATTTTTGTGTCTAATTTTTTCATAATATAGAAAATTGAGCTAGCTTAACATTGGCGTTGGATTCGTGTCATTCTCAGCTCTAAAATCAAAAGTTACTGACGATTTAATGCGGATATGTCAAGATGATTGGCCAGTTAAAGTGATCATTCTAAACGGATCGTTGGTGCTGGCTGAGTAAAAGCTTATAAATAAAGAATAATGCATGGTATCACACAGTTTTGGATTGATTGGATTACTTGGACGTTTTGTCGTATCTATGTATGTCTCAATTTTTTTACACTATTGAAAATTGAGCTAGCTTAAGATGAGCTCTAAATCAAAAGTTAAGGATGATTTAGTGCGGACGATTTAGTGCAGAGATGTCAAGTTGAACGGACAATTAAAATGATCATTCTGAACTGATCATTGATGCTCATAGAATAAAAGCTTATAAATAAAAAATAATGCATGGGATCATGCTGTTTGTGATTGATTTGATTACCTGGATGCTTTGTATTATCTATTTTTGTCTCAACTTTTGTCACAATATAAGAAATTGAGCTAGCTTAATGTGGGCATTGGATTCGTGTCATTATGAGCTCTATGTCAAAAGTAATGGATGAGTTAGTGCGGACATGTCTAGTTGATCGGCCACTTAAAGTGATAATTCTAAACTGATCATTGGTGGTCATTACGTAAAGGCTTCCAACTGAAGGATAATGCATGGCATCACACAGTTTTGGATAGATTGGATTACTTGTATGCTTTTTCATATCTATTTTTGTCTTTAATTTTGTTAATATATAGAAAATCAAGCTAGCTTAACGTGGGCATTGGATTTGTGTCATTTTGAGCTTTAAATCAAAATTTACAGACAATTTAGTGCGGACATGTCAAGTTGAGTGGCCAGTTAAAGTGATCATTCTAAACAGTTCATTGGTGCTCATTAACTAAAGGCTTATAAATGAAGCATAAAGCATGGCATCAAATAGTTTGGATAGATTGGATTACTTGGACACTTTATCATTTGTATTTCTGTCTCAAAGTTTTTTCAAAATATAGAAAATTGATCTTGCTTAATATGGGCGTTGGATTGGTGTCATTCTGAGCTCTAAATCAAAATTTATGAACGATTTAGTGCAGACATGTCAAGTTGATCGCCCATTTAAAATGATCATTCTAAACTGATCATTGGTGCTCATTGAGTAAAAGCTTATAGATGAAAAATAATGCATGCATCATGCAGTTTGGGAAAGATTAGATTACTTGAACGCTTTGCCATATCTATTTCTGTCTCAAATTTTATCACAATATAGAAAATCGAGCTAGCTTAACATGGACATTTGATTCGTGTCATTCTAAGCTCTAATCAAAAGTTAAAGGTTTAGTGAGGACATGTGATGTTGATCAGCCAGATCAAGTGATCATTCCAAACTGATCATTGGTATTGATTGAGTAAAGGCATATAAATGAAGCATAATGCATGGCATCACGCAGATTGGGATAGATTGGATTACTTAGAAGTAATGTCGTATCTAGTTCTATCTCAAAGTTTGTCACAATATAGAAAATTGAACTAGCTTAATCTGGGCATTGTATTCGTGTCATTCTGAGCTATAAATCAAAAGTTATGGATGATATAGTGCAGACATGTCAAGTTGGTCGGCCAGTTAAAATGATAATTTTAAACTGATCGTTGCTGGTCAAAAAGTAAAAGCTTATAAATGAAGAATAATGCATGCGATCACACAATTTGCGATAGACTGGATTACTTGGACGCTTTGTCGTATCTATTTTTGTGTCTAATTTTTTCATAATATAGAAAATTGAGCTAGCTTAACATTGGCGTTGGATTCGTGTCATTCTCAGCTCTAAAATCAAAAGTTACTGACGATTTAATGCGGATATGTCAAGATGATTGGCCAGTTAAAGTGATCATTCTAAACGGATCGTTGGTGCTGGCTGAGTAAAAGCTTATAAATAAAGAATAATGCATGGTATCACACAGTTTTGGACTGATTGGATTACTTGGACGTTTTGTCGTATCTATGTATGTCTCAATTTTTTTACACTATTGAAAATTGAGCTAGCTTAAGATGAGCTCTAAATCAAAAGTTAAGGATGATTTAGTGCGGACGATTTAGTGCAGAGATGTCAAGTTGAACGGACAATTAAAATGATCATTCTGAACTGATCATTGATGCTCATAGAATAAAAGCTTATAAATAAAAAATAATGCATGGGATCATGCTGTTTGTGATTGATTTGATTACCTGGATGCTTTGTATTATCTATTTTTGTCTCAACTTTTGTCACAATATAAGAAATTGAGCTAGCTTAATGTGGGCATTGGATTCGTGTCATTATGAGCTCTATGTCAAAAGTAATGGATGAGTTAGTGCGGACATGTCTAGTTGATCGGCCACTTAAAGTGATAATTCTAAACTGATCAATGGTGGTCATTACGTAAAGGCTTACAACTGAAGGATAATGCATGGCATCACACAGTTTTGGATAGATTGGATTACTTGTATGCTTTTTCATATCTATTTTTGTCTTTAATTTTGTTAATATATAGAAAATCAAGCTAGCTTAACGTGGGCATTGGATTTGTGTCATTTTGAGCTTTAAATCAAAATTTACGGACAATTTAGTGCGGACATGTCAAGTTGAGTGGCCAGTTAAAGTGATCATTCTAAACAGTTCATTGGTGCTCATTAACTAAAGGCTTATAAATGAAGCATAAAGCATGGCATCAAATAGTTTGGATAGATTGGATTACTTGGACACTTTATCATTTGTATTTCTGTCTCAAAGTTTTTTCAAAATATAGAAAATTGATCTTGCTTAATATGGGCGTTGGATTGGTGTCATTCTGAGCTCTAAATCAAAATTTATGAACGATTTAGTGCAGACATGTCAAGTTGATCGCCCATTTAAAATGATCATTCTAAACTGATCATTGGTGCTCATTGAGTAAAAGCTTATAAATGAAAAATAATGCATGCATCATGCAGTTTGGGAAAGATTAGATTACTTGAACGCTTTGCCATATCTATTTCTGTCTCAAATTTTATCACAATATAGAAAATCGAGCTAGCTTAACATGGACATTTGATTCGTGTCATTCTAAGCTCTAATCAAAAGTTAAAGGTTTAGTGAGGACATGTGATGTTGATCAGCCAGATCAAGTGATCATTCCAAACTGATCATTGGTATTGATTGAGTAAAGGCATATAAATGAAGCATAATGCATGGCATCACGCAGATTGGGATAGATTGGATTACTTAGAAGTAATGTCGTATCTAGTTCTATCTCAAAGTTTGTCACAATATAGAAAATTGAACTAGCTTAATGTGGGCATTGTATTTGTGTCATTCTGAGCTATAAATCAAAAGTTATGGATGATATAGTGCAGACATGTCAAGTTGGTCGGCCAGTTAAAATGATAATTTTAAACTGATAGTTGCTGGTCAATAAGTAAAAGCTTATAAATGAAGAATAATGCATGCGATCACACAATTTACGATAGACTGCATTACTTGGACGCTTTGTCGTATCTATATTGTGTCAAATTTTTTCATAATATAGAAAATTGAGCTACCTTAACATTGGCGTTGGATTCGTGTCATTCTCAGCTCTAAATCAAAAGTTACTGACGATTTAATGCGGATATGTCAAGATGATTGGCCAGTTAAACTGATCATTCTAAACGGATCATTGGTGCTGGCTGAGTAAAAGCTTATAAATGAAGAATAATGCATGGCATCACATAGTTTTGGATTGATTGGATTACTTGAATGCTTTGTCGTATCTATGTCTGTCTCAATTTTTGTTTACACTATTGAAAATTGAGCTAGCTTAAGATGAGCTCTAAATCAAAAGTTAAGGATAATTTAGTGCGGACGATTTAGTGCAGAGATGTCAAGTTGAACGGACAATCAAAATGATCATTCTGAACTGATTATTGATGCTCACTGAATAAAAGCTTATAAATAAAAAATAATGCATGGGATCATGCTGTTTGTGATTGATTTGATTACCTGGATGCTTTGTATTATCTATTTTTGTCTCAACTTTTGTCACAATATAAGAAATTTAGCTAGCTTAATGTGGGCATTGGATTCGTGTCATTATGAGCTCTATATCAAAAGTTATGGACGAGTTAGTGCAGACATTTCTAGTGATAATTCTAAGCTGAGCTGATCATTGGTGCTCATTGGTGCTCATTGGTGCTCATTGGTGCTCATTGGTGCTCATTAAGTAAATTGACCAGTTAAAGTGATAATTCTAAGCTGATCATTGGTGCTCATTAAGTAAAGACTTATAACTGAACAATATGGCATCACACAGTTTTGGATAGATTGGATTAGTTGGATGCTTTTTCGTATCTATTTTTGTCTCTAATTTTGTTAAAATATAGAAAATTATGCTAGCTTAAGGTGGGCATTGGATTTGTGTCATTTTGAGCTTTAAATCAAAAGTTACGGACAATTTAATTCGGACATGTCAAGTTGAGTGGCCAGTTAAAGTGATCATTCTAAACAGTTCATTGGTGCTCATTAACTAAAGGCTTATAAATGAAGCATAAAGCATGGCACCAAATAGTTTGGATAGATTGGATAACTTGAACGCTTTATTGTTTGTATTTATGTCTCAATTTTTTCTTAAAATATAGAAAATTGATCTTGCTTAATATGGGCCTTGGATTGGTGTCATTCTGAGCTCTAAATCAAAATTTATGGACGATTTAGTGCAGAAATCCCGTGTTGATGGCCCATTTAAAATGATCATTCTAAACTGATCATTTGTGCTCACTGAATAAAAGCTTATAAATGAAAAATAATGCATGGCATCACGCAGTTTGGGAAAGATTGGATTACTTGAATGCCTTCCCATATCTATTTCTATCTCAAATTTTATCACAATATAGAAAATCGAGCTAGCTTAACATGGACATTTGATTCGTGTCATTCTAAGCTCTCAATCAAAAGTTACGGACGATTTAGTGAGGACATGTCTAGTTGATCAGTGAGATAAAGTGATCATTCCAAACTGATCATTGGTGCTGATTGAGTAAAGGCATATAAATGAAGCATAATGCATGGCATCACGCAGATTGGGATAGATTGGATTACTTAGAAGCATTGTCGTATCTAGTTCTACCTCAAATTTTGTCACAATATAAATAAATTGAACTAGCATAATGTAGGCGTTGGATTCGTCTCATTCTGAGATATTAATCAAAAGTTATGGACGATATGGTGCAGACATGTCAAGTTGTTCAGCCAGTTAAAATGATCATTTTAAACTAATCGTTGTTGTTCAATAATTAAAAGCATATAAATGAAGAATAATGCATGGGATCACACAGTTTGCGATAGACTGGATTACTTGGACGCTTTAGGTATCTATTTTTGGGTCAAATTTTGTCATAATATAGAAAATTGAGCTAGATTAATGTGTGCATTGGATTCGTGTCATTCTGAGCTCTAAATCAAAAGTTACTGACGATTTAGTGCGGACATGTCAAGTTGATTGGCCGGTTAAAGTGATCATTCTAAACAGTTCATTGGTGCTCATTAACTAAAGGCTTATAAATGAAGCATAAAACATGGCATCAAATAGTTTGGATAGATTGGATTACTTGGATGCTTTATCGTTTGTATTTCTGTCTCAAAATTTTCTCAAAATATACAAAATTGATCTTGCTTAATATGGGCCTTGGATTGGTGTCATTCTGAGCTCTAAATCAAAATTTATGGATGATTTAATGCAAAAATGTCAAGTTGATCGCCCATTTAAAATGATCATTCTAAACTGTTCATCTGTTCTCATTGAGTAAAAGCTTATAAATGAAAAATAATGCATGGCATCACACAGTTTGGGAATGATTGGATTACTTGAATGTTTTCCCATATCTATTTCTATCTCAAACTTTATCACAATATAGAAAATCGAGCTAGCTTAACATGGACATTTGATTTGTGTCATTCTAAGGTCTAAATCAAAAATTACGGATGATTTAGTAAGGACATGTCAAGTTTATGAGTCAGATAAAGTGATCATTCCAAACTGATCATTGGTGCTGATTGAGTAAAGGCATATAAATGAAGCATAATGCATGGCATCACACAGATTGGGATAGATTAGATTACTTAGAAGCATTGTCGTATCTAGTTCTACCTCAAAAATTTTCACAATATAAAAAAGTTGAACTAGCTTAATGTGGGCATTGGATTCGTCTCATTCTGAGATATAAATCAAAAGTTATGGACGATATGGTGCAGACATGTCAAGTTGTTCAGCCAGTTAAAATGATCATTTTAAACTGATCGTTGTTGTTCAATAATTAAAAGCATATAAATGAAGAATAATGCATGGGATCACACAGCTTGAGACAGACTGGATTACTTGGACGCTTTACGTACCTATTTTGTCTCAAATTTGTCGTAATATTGAAAATTAAGCTAGATTAATGTGTGCATTGGATTCGTGTCATTCTGAGCTCTAAATCAAAAGTTACTGACGATTTAGTGCGGACATGTCAAGTTGATTGGCCAGTTAAAGTGATCATTATAAATGGATCATTGGTGCTGACTGAGTAAAGGCTTATAAATGAAGCATAATTCATGGCATCACACAGTTTTTGATTGATTGGATTACTTGGATGCTTTGTCGTATCTATTTCTGTCTCAAATTTTGTTACACTATAGAAAATTGAGCTAGCTTAAGATGGGCATTAGATTCATGTGTTTCTGAGCTCTAAATCAAAAGTTATGGATGATTTAGTGCAGACGATTTAGTGCAGAGATGTCAAGTTGAACGGCCAATTAAAATGATCATTCTGAAGTTATCATTGATGCTCATTGAATAAAAGCTGTTGTATTATCATTAAATGAAAAATAATGCATGGCTTCATGCTGTTTGTGATTGATTTGATTACTTGGACGCTTTGTATTATCTATTTTTGTCTCAACTTTTGTCATAATTTAAGAAATTGAGCAAGCTTAACGTGGGCATTGGATTTGTGTCATTATGAGCTCTATATCAAAAGTTGTGGACGAGTTAGTGCGGACATTTCTAGTTGATCCGCTAGTTGAAGTGATAATTCTAAACTGATCATTGGTGCTCATTAAGTAAAGGATTATAACTGAAGCATAACGCATGGCATCACATAGTTTTCGATAGATTGGATTACTTGGATGATTTTTCGTATCTATTTTTGTCTCTAATTTTTTTAAAATATAGAAAACTAAGCTAGCTTAACGTGGGCATTGGATATGTGTCATTTTGAGCTTTAAATCAAAAGTTACGGACAATTAAGTGCGGACATATCAAGTTGAGTGGCCAGTTAAAGTGATCATTCTAAACAGTTCATTGGTGCTCATTAACTAAAGGCTTATAAATGAAGCATAAAACATGACATCAAATAGTTTGGATAGAATGGATTACTTGGAAGCTTTATTGTTTGTATTTCTGTCTCAAAGTTTTTTCAAAATATAGAAAATTGATCTTGCTTAATATGGGCGTTGGGTTGGTGTCATTCTGAGCTCTAAATCAAAATATATGGACGATTTAGTGCATAAATGTCAAGTTGATCGCCCATTTAAAATGATCATTATAAACTGATCATTGCTTCTCATTGAGTAAAAGCTTATAAATGAAAAATAATGCATGGCATCACACAGTTTGGGAAAGATTGGATTACTTGAATGCTTTGCCATATATATTTGTATCTCAAAATTTATCACAATATAGAAAATCGAGCTAGCTTAACATGGACATTTGATTCGTGTCATTCTAAGCTCTAAATCAAAAGTTACGGACGATTTAGTGAGGACATGTGAAGTTGATCAGTCAGATAAAGTGATCATCCCCAACTGATTATTGGTGCTGATTGAGTAAAGGCATATAAATGAAGCATAATGCATGACATCACGCAGATTGGGATAGATTGGATTACTTAGAAGCATTGTCGTATCTAGTTCTACCTCAAATTTTTTCATAATATAAAAAAATTGAACTAGCTTAATGTGGGCATTGGATTCGTCTCATTCTGAGAAATAAATCAAAAGTTATGGACGATATGGTGCAGACTTGTCAAGTTGGTCGGCAAGTTAAAATGATCATTTTAAACAGATCGTTGCTGGTCCATAAGTAAAAGCTTATAAATGAAGAATAATGCATGGGATCACATAGTTTGCGATAGACTGGATTACTTGGACGCTTTGTCGTATTTATTTTTGTGTCAAATTTTGTCATTGCATTGGATTCGTGTCATTCTGAGCTATGAATCAAAAGTTACTGACAATTTAGTGCGGATATGTCAAGTTGATGGGCCAGTTAAAGTGATCATTCTAAACGGATCATTGGTGCTGACTGAGTAAAGGCTTATAAATGAAGCATAATGCATGGCATCACATAGTTTTGATTGATTGGATTACTTGGACGCTTTGTCGTATCTATTTCTGTCTCAAATTTTGTTACACTATAGAAAATTGAGCTAGCTTAAGATGGGCATTAGATTCATGTGTTTCTGAACTCTAAAGCAAAAGTTACGGATGATTTAGTGCAGACGATTTAGTGCAGAGATGTCAAGTTGAACGGCCAATTAAAATGATCATTCTGAACTTATCATTGATGCTCATTGAATAAAAGCTGTTGTATTATCATTAAACGAAAAATAATGCATGGCTTCATGCTGTTTGTGATTGATTTGATTACTTGGACGCTTTGTATTATCAATTTTTGTCTCAACTTTTGTCATAATATAAGAAATTGAGCAACCTTAACGTGGGCATTGGATTTGTGTCATAATGAGCTCTATATCAAAAGTTGTGGACGAGTTAGTGCGGACATTTCTAGTTGATCCGCTAGTTAAAGTGATAATTCTAAACTGATCATTGGTGCTCATTAAGTAAAGCCTTATAACTGAAGCATAACGCATGGCATCACATAGTTTTGGATAGATTGGATTACTTGGATGCTTTTTCGTATCTATTTTTGTCTCTAATTTTGTTAAAATATAGAAAATTAAGTTAGCTTAACGTGGGCATTGGTTTTGTGTCATTTTGAGCTTTAAATCAAAAGTTACGGACAATTAAGTGCGGACATGTCAAGTTGAGTGGCCAGTTAAAGTGATCATTCTAAACAGTTCATTGGTGCTCATTAACTAAAGGCTTATAAATGAAGCATAAAGCATGACATCAAATAGTTTGGATAGAATGGATTACTTGGAAGCTTTATTGTTTGTATTTCTGTCTCAAAGTTTTTTCAATATATAGAAAATTGATCTTGCTTAATATGGGCGTTGGGTTGGTGTCATTCTGAGCTCTAAATCAAAATATATGGACGATTTAGTGCATAAATGTCAAGTTGATCGCCCATTTAAAATGATCATTATAAACTGATCATTGCTTCTCATTGAGTAAAAGCTTATAAATGAAAAATAATGCATGACATCACGCAGTTTGGGAAAGATTGGATTACTTGAATGCTTTGCCATATCTATTTGTGTCTCAAAATTTATCACAATATAGAAAATCGAGCTAGCTTAGCATGGACATTTGATTCGTGTCATTCTAAGCTCTAAATCAAAAGTTACGGACGATTTAGTGAGGACATGTGAAGTTGATCAGTCAGATAAAGTGATCATCCCCAACTGATTATTGGTGCTGATTGAGTAAAGGCATATAAATGAAGCATAATGCATGGCATCACGCAGATTGGGACAGATTGGATTACTCAGAAGCATTGTCGTATCTAGTTCTACCTCAAATTTTGTCATAATATAAAAAAATTGAACTAGCTTAATGTGGGCATTGGATTCGTCTCATTCTGAGATATAAATCAAAAGTTATGGACGATATGGTGTAGACTTGTCAAGCTGGTCGGCTAGTTAAAATGATCATTTTAAACTGATCGTTGCTGGTCCATAAGTAAAAGCTTATAAATGAAGAATAATGCATGGGATCACATAGTTTGCGATATACTGGATTACTTGGACGCTTTGTCGTATTTATTTTTGTGTCAAATTTTGTCATTGCATTGGATTAGTGTCATTCTGAGCTATGAATCAAAAGTTACTGACAATCTAGTGCGGATATGTCAAGTTGATTGGCCAGTTAAAGTGATCATTCTAAACGGATCATTGGTGCTGACTGAGTAAAGGCTTATAAATGTAGCATAATGCATGGCATCACACAGTTTGAGATAGACTGGATTACTTGGATGCTTTGCGTATCTATTTTTGTGTCAAATTTTGTCATAATATAGAAAATTGAGCTAGAATAACGTGTGGATTGGATTCGTGTCATTCTCAGCTCTAAATCAAAAGTTACTGACGATTTAGTGCGGACATGTCAAGTTGATTGGCCAGTTAAAGTGATCATTCTAAACGGATCATTGGTGCTGACTGAGTAAAGGCTTATAAATGAAGCATAATGCATGGCATCACACAGTTTTGGATTTATTGGATTACTTGGACGCTTTGTCGCATTTATTTCTGTCTCAAATTTTGTTACACTATAGAAAATTGAGCTAGCTTAAGATGGGCATTAGATTCATGTGTTTCTGAGCTCTAAATCAAAAGTTACGGATGATTTAGTGCAGACGATTTAGTGTAGAGTTGTCAAGTTGAACGGTGAATTAAAACGATCATTCTGAACTTATCATGGATGCTCATTGATTAAAAGCTTACAAATGAAAAATAATGCATGGCTTCATGCTGTTTGTGATTGATTTGATTACGTGGACACGTTGTATGATCTATTTTTGTCTCAACTATTGTCATAATATAAGAAATTGAGCAATTTTAACATGGGCATTGGATTCGTGTCATTATGAGCTCTATATCAAAAGTTATGGACGAGTTAGTGCGGACATGTCTAGTTGATCAGCCAGTTAAAATGATAATTCTAAACTGATCATTGGTGCTCATTAAGTAAAAACTTATAAATGGAGCATAATGCATGACATCACACAGTTTGGATAGATTGGATTAGATTTGGATGCTTTTTCGTATCTATTTTTGTCTCTAATTCTGTTAAATTACAGAAAATTAAGGTAGCTTAACGTGGGCATTGGATTTGTGTCATTTTGAGATTTAAATCAAAAGTTACAGACAATTTAGTGCGGACATGTCAAGTTGAGGGGCCAGTTAAAGTGATCATTCTAAACAGTTCATTGGTGCTCATTAACTAAAGGCTTATAAATGAACCATAAATCATGGCATCAAGTAGTTTGGATAGATTGGATTACTTGGACGCTTTATCGTTTGTATTTCTGTCTCAAATTTTTTCAAAATATAGAAAATTGACCTTGCTTAACATGGGCGTTGGATTTTTGTCTCAAATTTTGTTACACTATAGAAAATTGAGCTAGGTTAAGATGGGCATTGGATTCATGTGTTTTTGAGCTCTAAATCAAAAGTTACGGATGACTTAGTGTGGACAATTTAGTGCAGAGATGTCAAGTTGAACGGCCAATTAAAATGATCATTCTGAACTGATCATTGATGCTCATTGAATAAAAGCTTATAAATGAAAAATAATGCATGGCTTCATCTTGTTTGTGATTGATTTGATTACTTGGACGCTTTGTATTATCTTTTTTTCTCAACTTTTGTCATAATATAAGAAATTGAGCAAGCTTAACGTGGGCATTGGATTCGTGTCATTATGAGCTCTATATCAAAAGGTATGGACGAGTTAGTGTGGACATGTCTAGTTGATCGGCTAGTTAAACTGATAATTCTAAACTGATCATTGGTGCTCATTAAGTAAAGGCTTATAATTGAAGCATAATGCATGTCATCAAACAGTTTTGGATAGATTGGATTACTTGGATGCTTTTTCTTATCTATTTTTGTCTCTAATATTGTTAAAATATAGAAAATTAAGCTAGCTTAACGTGGGCATTGGATTTGTGTCATTTTGAGCTTTAAATCAAAAGTTACGAACAATTTAGTGCGGACATGTCAAGTTGAGTGGCCAGTTAAAGTGATCATTCAAAACAGTTCATTGGTGCTCATTAACTAAAGGCTTATAAATGAAGCATAAAGCATGGCATGAAGTAGTTTGGATAGATTGGATTACTTGGACACTTTATCGTTTGTATTTCGGTCTCAAATTTTTTCAAAATATAGAAAATTGAGCTTGCTTAACATTGCCATGGGTTTGGTGTCATTCTCAGCTCTAAATTAAAATTTATGAACGATTTTGTGCGGACATGTCAAGTTTATCGCCCATTTAAAATGATCATTCTAAACTGATCATTGGTGCTCATTCCGTAAAAGCTTATAAATGAAAACTAATCCATGGCATAACGCAGTTTGGGAAAGATTGGATTACTTGGATGCTTTGCCATATCTATTTCTGTCTCAAATTTTATCACAATATCGAAAATCGAGCTAGATAACATCGGCATTTTATTCTTGTCATTCTAAGCTCTAAATCAAAAGTTACGGACGATTCAGTGAGGCCATGTCAAGTTGATCGACCAGATAAAGTGATCATTCCAAACTGATCATTGGTGCGGATTGAGTAAATGCATATAAATGAAGCATAATGCATGGCATCATGCATATTGGGATAGATTGGATTACTTAGAAGCATTATCGTATCTAGTTCTATCTCAAACTTTGTCACAATATAAAAAATTGAACTAGCTAAATGTGGGCATTGGATTCGTGTCATTCTGAGCTATAAATCAAAAGTTAGGGACGATATGGTGCAGACATGTCAAATTGGCCGGCCAGTTAAACTGATCATTCTAAACTGATCGTTGCTGGTCAATAAGTAAAAGCTTATAAATGAAGAATAATGCATGGGATCACACAGTTTGCGATAGACTGGATTACTTGGATGCTTTGTCGTATCTATTTTTGTGTGAAATTTTGTCATAATACAGAAAATTGAGCTAGCTTAACGTGGGCATTGGATTCGTGTCATTCTGAGCTCTAAATCAAAAGTTACTGACGATTTAGTGGGGATATGTCAAGTTGATTGGCCAGTTATAGGGATCATTACAAACGGATCATTGGTGCTGACTGAGTAAAGGCTTATAAATGAAGCATAATGCATGGCATCACACAGTTTTGGATAGATTAGATTACTTGGACGCTTTGTCGTATCTATTTCTGTCTCAAAGTTTGTTACACTATAGAAAATTGAGCTAACTTAATATGGGCATTCGATTCATGTGTTTCTGAGCTCTAAATCAAAAGTTACGGACGATTTAGTGTGGAAGATTTAGTGCAGAGATGTCAAGTTGAACGGCCAATTAAAATAATCATTCTAAACTTATCATTGATGCTCATTGAATAAAAGCTCATAAATGAAAAATATTGCATGCCATCATGGTGTTTGTGATTGATTGGTTACTTGGATGCTTTGTATAATCCATTTTTGTCTCAAATTTTGTCACAATATAAGAAATTGAGCTAGCTTAATGTAGGCATTGGATTCGTGTCATTATGAGCTCTATATCAAAAGTTATGGAGGAGTTAGTGCGTACATGTCTAGTTGATCGGCCAGTTAAAGTGATAATTCTAAACTGATCATTGGTGCTCATTAATTAAAGGCTTATGACTAAAGCATAATGCATGGCATCACACAGTTTTGGATAGATTGGATTACTTGGATGCTATTTCATATCTATTTTTGTCTCTCATTTTGTTAAAATATAGAAAATTAAGCTACTTAACGTGGGCATTGGATTTGTGTCATTTTGAGCTTCAAATCAAAAGTTACGGACAATTTAGTGCGGACATGTCAAGTTGAGTGGACAGTTAAAGTGATCATTCTAACAGTTCATTGGTGCTCATTAACTAAAGGCTTATAAATGAAGCATAAAGCATGGCATCAAGTAGTTTGGATAGATTGGATTACTTGTACGCTTTATTGTTTGTATTTCTGTCTCAAATTTTTTCAAAATATAGAAAATTGAGCTTGCTTAACATGGGCATTGGATTGGTGTCATTCTGAGCTCTAAATAAAAATTGATGGACGATTTAGTGCAGATATGTCAAGTTGATCGCCCATTTAAAATGATCATTCTAAATTGATCATTGCTGCTCATTGAGAAAAAGCTTATAAATGAAAATGAATGCATGGAATCACGAAGTTTGGGAAAGTTTGGATTACTTGGACGCATTGACATATCTATTTCTGTCTCAAATTTTATCACAATACAGAAAATCGAGCGAGTTTAATATGGGCATTTGATTCTTTTCATTCTAAGCTCTAAATCAAAAGTTACGGACCATTTAGTGAGGGCATGTCAAGTTGATCGGCCAGATAAAGTTATCATTCCCAACTGATCATTGGTGCTGATAGAGTAAAGGCATATAAATGAAGCATAGTGCATGGAATCACGTAGATTGGGATAGATTGGATTACTTAGAAGCATTATCATATCTAGTTCTATCTCAAATTCTGTCACAATATAAAAAATTAAACTAGCTTAATGCGGGGATTGGATTCATGTCATTCTGATGTATAAATCAAAAGTTATGCACGATATAGTCCAGACATGTGAATTTGGTCGGCCAGTTAAAATGATCATTGTAAACTGATCGTTGGTGGTCAATAAGTAAAAGCTTATAAATTAAGAATAATGCACGGGATCATGCAGTTTGGGATAGACTGGATTCCTTGGACGCTTTTTCGTATCTCTTTCTGTCTCAAATTTTGTTTCGCTATAGAAAATTGAGCTAGCTTAACGTTGGCATTGGATTCGTGTGTTTTTGAGCTCTAAATAAAAACTTACGGACGATTTAGTGCGGACATGTCAAGTTGATCGGCGAGTTAAAATAATCATTCTAAACTGATCATTGGTGCTCATTAAGTAAAGGCTCATCAAACATAAACCACGCAGTTTGGGATAGATTGGATTAGTTGGACACTTTGTCGTATCGAGTTGTGTTTCAAATTTTGTCACGATATAGAAAATTGAACTAGCTTAGTGTGGGCATTAGATTCATGTCATTCTGGGCAATAAATCCAAATTTATGGACGATTTAGGGCATACATGACAACTTGATCAGTCAGTTAAAATGATCATTATAAACTGATCATTGTTTCTTGTTGAGTAAAAGCTTATAAATGAAGAATAATGCATGGCATCACACTGTTTGGGATGGATTGGTTTACTTGGACGCCTTGTCGTATCTATTTCTGCCTCAAATCTTGTCACAATATAGAAAATTGAACTACTTAATGCGGGCATTGGATTCGTGTAATTCTGACCTACAAATCAAAAGTTATGGACAATTTAATGTGGACATGACAAGTTGATCGGCAAGTTAATATGATTATTCTGAACTGATCATTTGTGCTCATTGAGTAAAACCTTATAAATGAAAAATAATGCATGGCATCACGCCGTTAGGGATCGATTGGATTATCTGGATGCTTTGTCGTATCTATTTCCGTCTTAAATTTTGTCAAAATATAGAAAACTGAATTAGCTTAATGTGTGCATCGGATTCGTGTCATTCTGAGCCACAAATCAAAAGTGATGGACATGTCAAGTTGATTGGCCAGTTAAAATGATCGTTCTAAACTGATCATTGTTGCTCATTGAGTAAACGCTTATAAATGAAGAAAAATGCATGGTATCACGCAGTTTGGGATGGACTGGATTAATTGGATGCTTTGTCGTATCTATTTATTTCTCAAACTTTATCACAATATAGAAAATTGAGCTAGTTTAACGTGGGCATTGGATTCATGCCATTCTGAGTTATAAATCAAAAGTTACGGATGATTTAGTGCGGACATGTCAAGTTGATTTGGCAGTTAAAGTAATCATTATAACCTGATCCTTGGTGCTCATTGAGTAAAAGCTTATAAATGAAGCATAATGCATGGCATCACGCAGTTTGGGATAGATTGGATTACTTGGACGCATTGTCGTATCTAGTTATGTTTCAAATTTTGTCACATTATAAAAAATTGATATGTGGGCAATCGACTCGTGTCATTCTGAGCAATAAATCAATAGTTTTGGACTATATAGTGCAAACATGACAAGTTGATCGGCCAGTTAAAATGATCATTCTAAACTGATCACTGGTGCTCATTAAGTAAAGACTTATATATGATGCATAAAGCATGGCATCACGTAGTTTAGGATAGATTGGATTACATGGACGCTTTGCCGTCTCTATTTCTGTCTTAAACTTTGTAAGAATTATATAAAATTGAGCTAGCTTAACGTGGACATTAGATTTGTGTCATTCTGAGCTCTAAATAAAAATTTTTTTGACGATTTAGTGCAAACATGTCAAGTTGATCGGCTATTTAAAATGATCATTCTAAACTGATCATTGGTGCTCATTAGGTAAAAGCTTATAAATCAAGCATAAAGCATGGCATCACACGGTTTGGGATAGATTGGATTACTTGGACGCTTTGTCGTATCTATTCCTGTCTCAAATTTTGAAAAAATATAGAAAATTGAGCTAGCTTAACATGGGAATTGTATTCGTGTCACTCTGAGCTTTAAATCAAAAATTACGCACGATATAGTGCAGACATATCAAGTTGATCGGCCAGTTAAAATGATCATTCTAAACTGATCATTGGTGCTCATTAAGTAAAGGCTTATAAATGAAGGATAAAACATGGCATCACATAGTTTTGGATAGACTGGATTGCTTTAACGCTTTGTTGTATCTATTTCTGTGTCAGATTTTGTTATAATATAGAAAATTGAGCTAGCTTAACGGTGGCATTGGATTTGTGTCATTCTGAATTCTAAATCAAACGTTATAGATGATTTAGTGCGGACATATGAAGTTGAGTGGCCAGTTAAAGTGATCATTCTAAACAAATCATTTGTGCTCATTAAGTAAAGGCTTATAAATGGAGCATAAAGCATGGCATCAAGTAGTTTGGATAGATTGGATTACTTGGACGCTTTGTCGCCTCAATTTTTGTCTCAAAGTTTGTCAAAATATAGAAAATTGAGCTAGCTTAACATGGGCATTGGATTTATGTCATTATTGGCTCTAAATCAAAAGTTACGAATGATTTAGTATGGTTATGTCAAGTTGATCGGCCAGTTAATATGATTACTTTAAACTGATCATTGGTGCTCATTGAGTAAAGGCTTATAAATGAAGCATAATGCATGGCATCACAGAGTTTGGGATAGATTGGATTACTTGGATGTTTTGTCATAGCTAGTTCTGTCTCAAACTTTGTCATCATATAAAAAATTAAGCTAGCTTAACGTTGGCATTGGATTCGTGTCATTCTGACCTCTAAATCAAAAGTTAGGAATGATTTAGTGCAGATATGTCAAGTTGATCGGCCATTTAAAGTGATCATTCTAAACTGGTCATTGGTGCTCATTAAATAAAGGCTTATAAATGAAGCATAATGCATGACATCACACAATTTGGGATAGATTGGATTATTTGGACGCTTTGTCGTATCTAGTTCTGTCTAAAGTTTTCTTGCACTATAGAAAATTGAACTAGCTTAACATAAGCATTGGATTCATGTCATTCTCAGCTCTAAATCGAAAGTTACGGACGATTTAATGCATACATGTCAAGTTTATCAACGAGTTAAAAAGATCATTCTTAACTGATCATTCGTGCTTATTAAGTAAAGGCTTATATATGAAGCATAAAGCATGGCATCACGTAGTTTATGATAGATTGGACTACATGGATGCTTTGCTGTCTCTATTTCAGTCTTAAATTTTGAAAAAATTATAGAAAATTGAGCTAGCTTAATGAGGACATTAGATTCGTGTCATGGCATCACGCAGTTTGATATAGATTGGATTACTTGGTAGCTTTGTCGTCTCTACTGCTGTGTCAAATTTTGTCAAAATATAGAAAATTTATCTAGGTTAACATGGGCATTGGATTCGTGTGTTTCTAAGCTTTAAATCAAAAGTTACGGACGATTTAGTGTGGACCTGTCAAGTTGATCGACCAGTTTATATGATTATTCTAAACTGATCATTGGTTCTCATGGAGTAAAGGCTTGTAAATGAAGCATAATGCATGGCATCACACAATTTTGGATAGATTGGATTACTTTAATGGTTTGTCTTATGTATTTATGTCTCAAATTTTGTTACAATATAGAAAATTGAGCTACCTTAACGTGGGCAATGGATTCGTGTCATTCTGGGCTCTAAATCAAAAGTTACACATGATTTAGTGCGGACATGTCAAGTTGATTGGCAAGTAAAAATAATCGTTTTAAACTGATCAATGGTGCTCATTGAGTAAAGATTTATAAATGAAGCATAATGCATGACATCACACAGTTTTGATAGATAGGATTACTTGTACCCATTGTCATACCTAGTTCTGTTTCAACTTTTGTCACAATATAGAAAATTGAACTAGATTAATGTGGAAATTGGATTCGTATCATTCTGAGCTATAAATCAAAAGTTATGGACGATTTAGTGCATACATGACAAGTTGACTAGCCAGTTAAAATGATCATTTTAAACTGATTATTGGTGCTCATTGATTAAAAGCTTATAAATGGAAAATAATGCATTGCATCACGCAGATTGGGATTGATTGGATTACTTGGATGCTTTATCATATCTATTTCTATCTCAAATTTTCTAATAGTATAAAATATTGAGTTAGCGTAACATGGGCATTGGATTCGTGTAATTCTTAGATCTAAATCAAAAGTTACAAATGATTTAGTGGGGATATGTCAAGTTGATCGGCGAGTTAAAGTGATCATTCTAAACTGATCATTGGTGCTCATTACGTAAAGGCTTATAAATGAAGCATAAAGCATGGCATCACGCAGTTTGATAAAGATTGGATTACTTGGACGCTTTGTCTCTCTACTACTGTCTCAAATTTTTTCAAAATATAAAAAATTTATCTAGCTTAACGTGGGCACTGGATTCGTGTGTTTCTAAGCTTTAAATCAAAAGTTATGGATGATCTAGGGCGGACCAGTCAAGTTGATGGGGCAGTTTATATGGTTATTCTAAACTGATCATTGGTTCTCATTGAGTAAAGGCTGTTAAATGAAGCATAATGCATGGTATCACCAAAGTTTGGATAGATTGGATTACTTGAACGCTTTGTCTTACCTATTTCTGTCTCAAATTTTGTTACAATATAGAAAACTGAGCTACCTTAACATGGGCATTGGATTTGTGTCATTCGGAGCCCTAAATCAAAAGTTACACACTACTTAGTGCGGACATGTCAAGTTGATTGGCAAGTAAAAATGATCATTCTAAATTGATCAATGGTGCTCATTGAGTAAAGGCTTATAAATGAAGAAATGCCTGACATCACACAGTTTTGGATAGATAGGATTACTTGTACGCTTTATCGTATCTAGTTCTATTTCAAATTTTGTCACAATATAGAAAATTGAACTAGCTTAATGTGGATATTGGATTCGTGTCACTCTGAGCACTAAATCAAAAGTTATTGACGATTTAGTGCATACATGATAAGTTGATTGGCCAGTTAAAATGATCATTCTAAATTGATCATTGCTGCTCATTGAGTAAAAGCTTATAAATGGAAAATAATGCAATGCATCACGTAGATTGGGATGGATTGGATTACTTGAACGCTTTATCGTATTTATTTCTATCTCAAATGTTCTCATAGTATGAAATATTGAGTTAGTGTAACATGGACATTGGATTCGTGTCATTCTTAGCTCTAAATCAAAAGTTACAGACGATTTAATGCGTACATATCAAGTTTATCGGCCAGTTAAAGTGATCATTATAAACAGATCATTGGTGCTCATTGAATAAAGGTTTATAAATGAAGCATAATGCATGGCATCACACAGTTTTGGATAGATTGGATTACTAGCTTGGACGCTTTGTCTTATCTATTTATGTCTCAAATTTTGTTACAATATAGAAAATTGAGATATCTTAACGTGAGCATTGGATTCGTGTCATTCTGAGGTCTGAATCAAAAGTTACACATGGTTACGTGCGGACATGTCAAGTTAATTGGCAAGTAAAAATGATCATTCTAAACTGATCAATGGTGCTCATTGAGTAAAGCCTTATAAATGAAGCATAATGGCTCACATCACACAGTTTTGGATAGATAGGATTACTTGTACGCTTTATCGTATCTAGTTCGTTTCAAATTTTGCACAATATAGAAAAATGAACTAGTTTAATGGGGATATTGGATTCGTGTCATTCTGAGGTATAAATCAAATGTTATGGACGATTTAGTGCATACAGTACAAGTTGATCGGCAAGTTAAAATGATCATTCTAAACTGATCATTTGGTGCTCATTGAGTAAAAGCATATAAATGGAAAATAATGCATTGCATCACGCAGATTGGGATGGATTGGATTACTTGGACGCTTTATCCTATCCATTACTATCTCAAATTTTCTCATAATATAAAAAAAAAATTGAGTTAGCATAACATGGGCATTGGATTCCTATCATTCTTATCTCAAAATCAAAAGTTACAAAAGATTTAGTGCGGACATGTCAAGTTGATCAGCCAGTTAAAGTGATCATTCAAAACTGATCATTGGTGCTCATTGAATAAAGGTTTATAAATGAAGCATAATGCATGGCATCACGCAGTTTGGGATAGATTGGATTACTTGGACGCTTTTGTGTATCTAGTTTTGTCTCAAATTTTGTCACAATATAGAAAATTGAACTAGCTTAATGTTGGCATTGGATTCGTGTCATTCTGAGCAATAATTCAAAATTTATGTACAATTTAATGCAGAAATGACAAGTTGATCGGACTGTTAAAATGATCATTATAAACTGATCATTGGTGCTCATTGAGTCAAAGCTTATAAATAAAAAATTGCATGGCATCATGCATTTTAGGATGTATTAGATTAATTAGATGCTTTGTCGTATCAATTTCTGTCTAAAATTTTGTCACAATATAAAAAATTGAGCTAGCTTGATGTGGGCATTGGATTCATGTTATTCGGAGCTCTAACCCAAAACTTACAAACGATTTAGAGAAGACACGTCAAGTTGAGTGGCTAGTTAAAATGATTATTCTATACAGATTATTGTTGCTCATTCAGTGAAGGCTTATAAATAAAGCATAAAGCATGACATCAAGTAGTTTTGATAGATTGGATTACTTGGACGCTTTGTCCTCTCTAGTTTTGTCTCATATTTTGTCAAAATATAGAAAATTGAGCTAGCTTAACGTAGGCATTGAATTAGTGTCATTCTGAGCTATAAATCAAAAGTTATGGACGATTTAGTGTGGAAATGTCAAGTTGATCGGCCAGTTAATATGATTAATTTAAACTGATCATTGGTGCTCATTGAGCAAAGGTTTATAAATGAACCATAATGCATGGTATCACGGAGTTTGGGATATATTGGATTATTTGGATGTTTTGTAGTATCTAGTTCGGTCTCAAACTTTGTCACAATATAGAAAATTGAACTAGTTTAATGTGGGGATTGGATTCGTCTCATTATGAGCCATAACTCAAAACTTATGGAAGATTTAGTGGAGACATGTCAAGTTGATCGGCCAGTTAAAATGATTATTGTAAACTGATCACTGGTGCTCATTGAGTAAAAGCTTATAAATGAAAAATAATGCATGGCGTCACACAATTTGGGATGGATTGGATTACTTGGACGCTTTGTCGTATCTATTTCTATCTCAAATTTTATCATAGTAAAGAAAACTGAGCTAGCGTAACGTGGGCATTGGATTCATGTCATTCTGATCTCAAAATAAAAAATTACGGACGATTTAGTCCGTACATGTCAAGTTTATCAGATAGTTAAAGTCATCATTCTAAACTGATAATTGGTGCTCATTGAGTAAAGGCTTATAAATAATGCATAACTCATGGCACCACACAATTTGAGATAGATTGGAATACTTGGATGCTTTGTCGTATCTAGTTCTATCTCAAATTTTGTCACAATATAGAAACTGAACTAGCTTAATGTGGGTATTGGATTTGTGTCATTCTGAGCTATAAATCAAACATTATGGATGATTTAGTGCAGACATGTCAAGTTGATTGGCCAGTTAAAATGATCATTCTAAACTGATCATTGGTGTTCATTGGGTAAAATTCTTATAAATCAAGCATAATGTATGGCATCACGAAGTTTGGGATAGATTGGATTACTAAGATGCTTTGTCGTATCTAGTTCTATCTCAAACTTTGTCACAATATAGAAAATTGAACAAGCTAAATGGGGGCATTGGATTCGTGTCATTCTGAGCTATAAATAAAAAGTTATGGACGATTTAGTGCAAACATGTTAGTTGATCGGCCAATTAAAATGATTATTATAAACTGATCGCTTGTGCTCAATGAGTAAAGGCTTATAAATGAAGAATAATGCATGGCATCACACAGTTTGGGATGGAATGGATTACTTGGAAGGTTTCTCATATCTATTTATGTGACAGTACAGAAAACTGAGCTAGCTTAACGTTTGCATTGGATTCGTGTCATTCTGAGCTCTAAATCAAAAATTACAGACAATTTAGTGCGGATATGTCAACTTGATCGGACAATTAAAGTGCTCATTCTAAACTGATCAGTGAAGCTCATTGAATAAAGACTTATAAATGAAACATAATTCATGGCATCACACAGTTTGGGGTAGATTGTATTTCTTGGACACATTGTCGTATCTAGTTCTGTTTCAATTTTTGTCAAAATGTAGAAAATTGAACTAGCTTAATGTGGGCATTAGATTCGTATCATTCTGAGCTATACATAAAAAATTATAGACGATATAGTGCAAACATGACAAGTTGATCGGCTAGTTAAAATGATCATTCTAAACTGATCATTGCTGCTCATTGAGTAAAAGCTTATAAATGAAAAATAATGCATGGCATGACGAAAATTGGGATGGATTGGATTACTTGGACGCTTTGTCGTATCTATTTCTTTCTCAATTTTGTCAAAATATAGAAAATTGAGCTAGTTTAACGTGGGCATTGGATTCGTGTCATTCTGCGCTCTAAATCAAAAGTTACGAACGATTTAGCATTGAGATGTCAACTTGAGTGGCTAGTTAAAGTAATCATTCTAAACAGGTAATTGGTGCTCAAGCATAAAGCTTGGGATCAAGTAGTTTGGATAGATTAGATTAATTGGACGCTTTGTCGTCTCTATTTCTGTCTCAAGTTTTGTCAAAATATAGAAAATTGAGCTAGCTTAAGGTGGGCATTGGATTCATGTCAATCATAAGTTACGGACTATTTAGTGTGGACATGTTAAGTTGATAGGTCAGTTAATATGATTATTCTATACTGATCATTGGTGCTCATTGAGTAAAGACTTATAAAAGAAGCATAATTCATGCCATCACGCAGTTTAGGATAGATTGGATTACTTGGTGTTTTTTCCTTTTTAGTTCTGTCTCAAATTTTGTCACAATATAGAAAACTGCACTAGCTTATTGTGGGCATTGGATTCATGTCATTCGGAGCTCTAAATCAAAAGTTATGGACGATTTAGTGCGGACATGCCAAGTTGAGTAGCAAGTTAAAGTGATCATTCTAAACAAATCATTAGTGCTCATTGAGTAAACGCTTATACTAAAGCATGGCATCAAGTAGTTTGGAAAGATTGGATTACTTTGACAGTTTTTCATCTCAATTTCTGTCTTAGATTTTGTCAAAATATAGAAAATTTAGCTAGCTTAATGTGGGCATTGGATTCGTGTCATTCTGAGCTCTAAGTCAAAAGTTACGGACGTTTTAGAGTGGACAGTTCAAGTTGATCGGTCAGTTAATATGATTATTCTAAACTGATCATTAGTGCTCATTGACTAAAGGCATTTAAATGAAGCATAATGCATGACATCACGCAGTTTGGGATAGATTGGATTACTGCGACGTTTTATCGAGCTAGTTCTATCTAAAATTTTAAAATAATATAGAAAATTGAACTAGCTTAATGTGGGCATTGGATTCGTGTCATTCTGCGGTATAAATCAAAAGCTATGGACGATTTAGTGCAGATATGTCAAGTTGATCGGCAAGTTAAAATGATCATTATAAACTGATCATTGGTGCTAATTGAGTAAATGCTTATAACTGAAAAATAATGCATGGCATAATGTAGTTTGGGATGGATTGGATTACTTGGATGCATTATCGTAGCTAGTTCTGTTTCAAATTTTGTTACAATATAAAAAATTGAGATACCTTAATGTGGCTATTGGATTCGTGTCATTCTGAGCTATAAATCAAAAGTTAAGGATGATTTAGTGCGGACATGTGAAGTTGATCGGTCATTTAAAATGATCATTCTAAACTGATTGTTGGTGATCGTTGAGTAAAAGCTTATAAATGAAGAATAATGTATGGCATCACGCAGTTTGGATTGGACTAGATTACTTGGATACTTTGTCGTATCTATTTGTGTCTCAAAATTTGTCACAGTATAGAAAACTGAGCTAGCTTAACGTGGTCATCGGATTGGTGTCATTCTGACCTCTAAATCAAAAGTTATGGACGATTTAGTGCGTACATGTCAAGTTGATCGGCAATTTAAAGTGATCATTCTAAACTGGTCATTGTTGCTCATTAAGTAAAGGCTTATAAATGAAGCATAAAGCATGGCATCACGCAGTTTGGGATAGATTGGATTACTTGGACGCTTTGTCGTCTCTACTTCTGTCAGAAATATAGAAAATTTATCTAGCTTAACGTTGGCATTGGATTCGTGTCATTCTGAGCACAAAATCAAAAGTTACGGAAGATTTAGTGCGGACATGTCAAGTTGTTCAGCAAGTTAATATGATTATTCTAAACTAATCATTGGTTCTCATTGAGTAAAGGCTTATAAATGAATCATATTACATGGCATCACATAGTTTTGGATAGATTCGATTACTTGCACATTTTGTCTTATCTATTTTGGTCTAAAATTATGTTACAATATAGAAAATTGAGCTAACCAAACGTGGGCATTGGATTCGTGTCATGATGAGGTCAAAATCAAATGTTAATGACGATTTAGTGCAGACATTTAAGTTGATCGGCCAGTTAAAGTGATCATTCTAAACTGGTCATAGGTGCCTATTGAATAAAGGCTTATAAATGAAGCATAATGAATGGCATCACACAGTTTGGGTTATATTGGATTACTTGGGAGCTTTGTCGTATCTAGTTTTGTTTCAAATTTTGTCACAATATAGAAAGTTGAAGTAGCTTAATGTGGGCATTGTATTAGTGTCATTATGAGCTATAAATCAAAA
>JAEVFF010002449.1:0-12152 GCA_018901945.1 Pugionium dolabratum | reverse complement strand
GCTCCTAGTCTTCGACTTGGAGTAGGGTTAGGAATCTTTGGGCCCTGACCTCTCTTGCCACTAAAGCCCAAGTCTCTGATGTTCCTTGTGTTGTTTAGAAGCCTTTGGACTCTTCCTTGCACTTCTGGCCCATTGTCCTTAGTCGATCTTCCTCTAGGAGCTTGTCGACCCATAAGCTGAATTTGTGGCAGAGTGCCCTTGATCTGCTTCTTTTCATTGCTCCTTGAGGTACCACTGGTGTAGAGACTTCCTCTAAGTGCATGTCCTGGAGCTGGTAGCTCATCTGGTCCGAGTCTTCTTGTGTGGAAGTGGAAATCCGCGTGTACTCGGCTGGATCGGCTGTACCGGCTGGATTATGCGAGGTACTGGCCGGAATGCCTTCAGGAGCGGCCAAGTTGATCCCGGAGTCGGTGGCATCACCAAGGGGACCGGCGGTGTCATCCACGTAGCCACCAAGTGTGCCAGAAGCTTGGGCCTCTCCGCCAATAATGCTGACCGGTCTGGTCCTATTGGTCGAGGGTCCGGCGGTACTGCTTGGTCCGGCAGACGTGCCAAATGGCCCGGCTGTCTCGGGGAAGCTTCCTGGTCGGCCAGTCTGGTCTCCTGGCTGGATGTACGACCTGATGTCCTCATCATCCCCTCCCTCTTCAGTAGATTTTGTCCTCAAAACTGGTTCATCTGCATGGAAAGGGGCTAAGTCAGTTACGTTGAACGTGTTGGACACATTAAACTCACCTGGGAGCTCGTTCCGGTAGGCATTGTTGTTGATCCTCTCAAGCACTCTGAATCGTCCATTCTCCTCTTGGTGCTAGCTTGGAACTCTTTAGGTTTGGGAACCTCTCCTGCCGTAGGTGTAGCCACACCCAATCGCCTGGTTGAAAGATCACCTCCTTTCTTCCTTTGTTGGCATGAGTCACGTACTGTCCGGTCCTCTTCTCCAAGTTCTCTGCTACCTTCTGGTGTAACCTCCTTATGAACTCTGCTTTGGATGCTCCGTTGAGGTTGGTCATCTCAGCTGGTGGTAGTGGTGTTTGCTCCAATGGGGTGAGAGGGTTGAAGCCGTATACCACTTCAAATGGTGTCTTCTTGGTTGCTGAGTGCACGGCTCGGTTGTAAGCGAACTCTATGAATGGCAGGCACTCCACCCAAGTCTTTAGGTTCTTCCCTAGTGTAGTCCTGAGAAGAGTTGATAGTGTCCTGTTGACAACTTCAGTTTGGCCATCGGTTTGAGGATGGCAGGTGGTAGAGAAGAGTAGCTTCGTGCCTAGCTTTCTCCAAAGGGTCCTCCAGAAATGGCTGAGGAACTTGGTGTCCCTGTCTGATACGATGGTCCTTGGCACTCCATGAAGCCGTACTATCTCCCTGAAGAACAGCTCAGCTGTTTGTGTGGCATCATTGACATTGGCACATGGAATGAAGTGTGCCATCTTGGAGAATCTGTCCACCACTACAAAGATTGCATCTTTGTGGTTGATCTTGGGCAGACCTAGAACAAAGTCCATCGAGATGTCCACCCATGGATGTGTTGGTATGGGCAGTGGGAGATACAACCCGTGAGGTTGCACTCGGGACTTTGCCTTCTTGCAAGTGATGCATCTTGCACAATGAGCTTCTACTGTCCTCTTGATGTGTGGCCAGTAGAAGTGCTCCTTGACCACTGCTAGAGTCTTGTCGACACCAAAGTGGCCCATGAGTCCTCCTCCATGAGCTTCTCGGATGATAAGCTCCCTTAGTGATCCTTGTGGTATGCACAGCCTTCTTTCTCGGAACAAGAATCCCTCATGGATGTAGAATTGCCATGACTCCCTGTGCTACACTCCTTGTAGCTCTCAGCAAGGTCAGGATCATCCTTGTATAGATCCTTGATGTGCTCGAATCCTAGGACCTTTGCCTCCATGGTTGATATCAAGGCAAACCTCCTTGATAGTGCATCGGCTACCACATTGTCTTTGCCCTTCTTGTACTTGATGACGTACGGGAAGGTCTCTATGAACTCCATCCACCTGGCATGTCTCCTCTTGAGATTGGTTTGCCCTCTGAGGTGTTTGAGAGTCTCATGATCAGTGTGGATCACAAACTCCTTGGACAGTAAGTAATGCTGCCAAGTCTCCAATGCTCGGACAAGGGCATAAAGCTCCTTGTCATAAGTGGGGTAGTTCAGTGAGGCACCACCTAGCTTCTCACTGAAGTATGCCACTGGTCTCCCTCCTTGGGTTAGCACTGCTCCTATGCCTATTCCAGAGGCATCACACTCCACTTCAAACGTCTTGTTGAAGTCGGGCAGGACTAGCACTGGTGCATGTGTAAGGCTGTCCTTCAAGGCCTGGAATGCCTTCTCCTGAGCTTCTCCCCAGCTGAATCCCACGTTCTTCTTCACTACTGCCGTCAATGGTGAGGCAATACTGCTGAAGTTGGGCACGAATCTCCTGTAGAAGCTGGCCAGTCCGTGGAAGCTCCTTACTTGGCTAATGTTGCCTGGTGTTGGCCATTCTTGTATGGCTCGAATCTTCTCTTCATCAACCTGTAGGCCCTGTGAACTTACAACAAAACCTAAAAAAGACAAGTTTATCAGTACAAAAGGTGCACTTCTTGAGATTGGCATAAAGCTCTTCTTGTCGAAGGGTTTTAAGTACCATCTCAAGATGTGTGAGGTGTTCGCGTAGGCACTTACTATAAACTAGTATATCATCAAAGTAAACTACCACAAACTTACTGATGTACGCCCTAAGAACTTGGTTCATAAGGCGCATGAAAGTGCTTGGGGCATTAGTCAAGCCGAATGGCATGACTGTCCACTCGTATAGCCCTTGCTTTGTCTTGAAAGCTGTCTTCCATTCATCACCTTCCTTCATCCTGACCTGGTGGTATCCACTCTTGAGGTCTATCTTGGAGAAGACCGTGGCTCAACTCAGCTCATCTAGCATGTCATCCAGCCGTGGTATTGGATGCCGGTACTTGACAGTGATGTTGTTGATTGATCGGCAGTCTATGCACATTCGCCAAGTCCCATCTTTCTTGGGCACTAGTAGCACTGGTACGGCACATGGACTGAGGCTCTCTCGAACATATCCTTTATCCAGGAGCTCCTTAACTTGCTTCTCAAGCTCCTTGGACTCCTCTGGACTCATCCGGTAGGCTGGCCGGTTGGGCAGGGCTGCTCCGGGCACTAGATCGATCGATCTGGTGTTCTATGCCACGTAGAGGAGGCAAGCCTGCTGGTATCTCCTCTGGAAACACATCCTGGACCTTGTTGAGGAGAGTTGCTACTTCAGGAGGTAGCTCTACCTGTTCTTTCTCTATATTCAACACTTCTTTGAAAACCATTAGTAGCATTAGATCCTTCGAGGCTAAAGCTCTCCGGACATGACTTGGTTGAATGAGAAAATTAGATTTAATGAGCTTCTTTTCCTTACTCATTTGCTGTTGAAGCTCATGTACCTGGGCAGGTGTGAGAGGAGCTAGGCTGACCTTTCTCTTGTCATGCACGAAAGTGTAGAGATTGGTTCGGCCATCATGCTTGGTCTCCTTGTCAAACTGCCATGGTCTTCCTAGTAGAAGATGGCCAGCTTGCATGGGCACCACATTGCACACGACTTGGTCTTGGTACTTGCCCACACTGAAGGGCACAGTGACTTTCTCATGGATCTTGAGCCCCACTTTGTCATCGAGCCATCTCAGTCTATATGGTCGAGGATGCCGTGTCTTCTCTAGACCTAGCTTATCAACCATATACGCACTAGCAACGTTAGTGCAAGAACCACCATCTATGATGAGGTTACATACCTTTTCCTTGATGGTGCAACGGCTGTGGAAGATGTTCTCCCTTTGGATGGTCTCTGAAGGATCCACCATTGCACTGAGGATACGTCTAGTGACCAGCACTTCCCCCACATCAGGGTACTCAATGTCACCGTACTCTCCTTCTGGTTCATTGTCCTCTTCATCTTGGGACTCATATTCTCCTGCCTCCGTAATCAGCATGACTCGGTTGTTTGGGCACTCCCTTGAGATGTGTCCACGTCCCCTACACTTGAAACAAGTTATGTCACGTGATCTTTGAGGGTTAGAAGACTTACCAGGCTCTCTCTGGTCACGGGTGGGTTCAGGAGGCTTGCTCTTGAACCTTGACTCGATCTCTACGCTTTTGCCTTTGTCCACTGTCTTAGGCATGTTGCTTGGTGCCCAAGGTGTCTTAGGCTTGCTGCGGATGTCTTGGCTCTTACGTTTGATGTGCTGTTCAGCTTGCACAGATAGGTGGAACAAGTCCTTGAAGTCGTTGTAGATTTGCCTTTCCACCTTGCAGCTGATCCTTTCTTGGAGTCCATCCAAGAATTGTGCCATCAATGCTTCTTCATCATCATTGAGCTCCAATCTGTTCCTTAACTTCTCGAACTCTTCATAGTATTCTTCTACTGATCTGGTACCCTGCTTAAGAGTACGAAAACGACGTTGCAAATCTCTATGAAAGTAAGGTGGAACAAACCTTTGTCGCATGAGGTCTTTCATGTCGACCCATGAGTCTACGGGTCTCATTCTCTTCCTCCTTCTGTCAGATACCTCACGATCCCACCAGATGAGGGCATTGTCCGTGAGTTGTGCTACTGCCATTGAGACTCTCCTAGGTCCTGGTTGGTTGTAGTGATCAAAGATATGATCCATTCGCTTCTCCCAATCTAGGTAAGCCTCGGGGTCTACTTTTCCTGCAAAACTAGGAGGAGTTAGCTTAACATCAGGATGAATTACCCGGTTTTAGGTGTGTTCATCTCCATCCTCATGACGTCTAGGAGGCATTCTTGGTCTCTGGTGAAGACCATATGGCTCAAAGCCATCATCTTTTGCCTCTGGTTGCCGTGGAGGTCCTCTCGGCCTATGGTGATAGTTATGAGGTTGCGTGTCCTCATCTCCATCTGGTTGGGGTTCCTCCTGTTCGTGCCGTGTCCTAAGGTACTCAGGACCCTCAGGATGGTCTTGCTCAGCTCTCACGTGCCTTATGGCCTGGAATCTTACTGGTCTTTCCACGCGCTCCAACCTCTCGCCTATGGATGCGAGTTGTGTTTGGAGTGTGGTGAACATGGCCATCATGGCTTCAGCTGCGTCTCTATTCTCTTCTCCCATTTGTGCTACAAAGAAAGAAGACAATTAGGGTGCTCCTAAATTATTAGGAGAGTTTTCTTTTTATATGTGGTTTGAAAAAATGCAAAAGGAAAAATTCTAAAGAAAGGAAATTCGAAAAAAAAGGAAACTTCCTAGACAACTTGTGCTAGCTGTCCAATTCGAATTCTTTTAGTATCTTTTCTATTTTCTTTTTCTTTTCTTTTTAATTAAATTTAAAAATAAAGGAAATATGAATTAAACAAAAAGGAAAACGTGTATGCAATGCAAAAAGTGAATCTAAACCCTAGTGATACACGTAGGAGGCTAGATACTCGGTTTGGAGTTTGAGGTTATCTTTTTGATTTTTCTTGAATGCGACTTAAACTAATGCAAGAACACAAAACAAAACAAGCAAAAGGATAGAAACAACCTGGTTTAGGAGCTTTAAGCTCTGATACCAAATTGATACAAGCCTTGATTCAAGGATGTATGCGCGTGGGCTGTTTGTAGAAGATTAGGTGAGAAACTCAACCTTAGGCTTCTGGATAGGGTTTTTCTGGTTGGTAAACGATGGAAGGGTGAAGTGAACCACACGAGGGGTGATGAACCTCGTGATAAATCACAAACCTAGAGCTAGGAGGGCTGGTCTCAACTAGGTTCTAAGCGCACAAGTCTCTCTTGAGAGAAAGCTCGTAGGGAAAAAGTTCTATTTTATTAATAATCAAAAAGGTTGTCGAACTACAATGCTGGAAGGAGCCTTATTAATATGCTCGACAGCTTGACCTTCTAGGGTCGACTCAAATAAAGAAAAGGAAATTTTACAAAAGTGCACAAATGGAAAAGATACAAAAGTGTATAACCGAAAAAAGGACCTATTCCTAAAATGTTCTTGACTCAAAAATGTAAAGCATCTAGATCCTACCCTGCAAAACAGAAAAAGGCATATATTCGAATTGAAACTTACCTTAACTTACCTCATGGCCAAGAAATGGAAGGTGGCCGTCCTTGTGGCATGCACGCGCTTGCTCCTAGTCTTCGACTTGGAGTAGGGTTAAGAATCTTTGGGCCCTGACCTCTCTTGCCACTAAAGCCCAAGTCTCTGATGTCCCTTGTGTTTTTGAGAAGCTATTGGACTCTTCCTTGTATTTTTGGCCCATTGTCCTTAGTCGATCTTCTTCTAGAAGCTTGTTGACCCATAGGCTGAATTTGTGGAAGAGTGCTCTTGATCTGCTTCTTGTCATTGCTCCTGGAGGTACCACTGGTGTAGATACTTCCTCTAAGTGCATGTCTTGGAGCTGGTAGCTCATTTGGTCCGAGTCCTCTTGTGTAGAAGTGGAAGTGCGCGTGTACTCGGCTGGATCGGCTGTACCGGCTGGATTGTGCGCGGTACTCGCCGGAATGACTTCAGGACCGGCCAAGTTGATCCCGGAGTCGGCGGTGTCATCAGGGGGACCGGCGTGTCATTCACGTCCCCACCAAGTGTGCCGGAAGCTTGGGCCTCTCCGCCGGCGATGTTGACCGGTCTGGTCCTATAGGTCGAGGATCCGGCGGTACTGTCTGGTCCGGCAGGCGCGCCAGATGGTCCTGCTGTCTCGGGCAAGCTTCCTGGTCGGCCAGTCTGGTCTCCTGGCTGGATGTACGACCTGATGTCCTCATCAGATTGGTTCGGCCATCATGCCTTGTCTCCTTGTCAAACTGCCATGGCCTTCCTAGCAGAAGGTGGCCAGCTTGCATTGGCACCACGTCGCACACTACTTGGTCTTGGTACCTGCCCACACTGAATGGCACAGTGACTTGCTCATGGATCTTGAGCTCCACTTTGTCATCGAGCCATCTCAGTCTATACGGTCGAGGGTGTCTTGTCTTCTCTAGACCTAACTTATCAACCATGTACACACTAGAAACGTTAGTGCAAGAACCACCATCTATGATGAGGTTACACACCTTGCCCTTGATGGTGCACCGGCTGTGGAAGATGTTCTCCCTTTGAATGGTCTCTGAGGGATCCACCATTGCACTGAGAATGCATCTAGTGACCAGCACTTCCCCCACATTAGGGTACTCAATGTCACCGTATTCTCCTTTTGGTTCATAGTCTTCTTTGTCTTGAGACTCATACTCTCCAGCTTCCGTGATCAGCATGACACGGTTGTTTGGGCACTCCCTTGAGATGTGGCCACGACCCCTACACTTAAAGCAAGTGATGTCACGTGATCTCTGAGGGTTAGAAGACTTACTAGGCTCTCTCTGGTCACGGGTTTGCTCAGGAGGCTTGCTCTTGATCCGTGATTCGATCTCTTTGCTCTTGCCTTTGTCTATGGGCTTGGAGATATTGCTTGGTGCCCAAGGCGTCCTACGCTTGCTGTGGATGTCTTAGCTCTTACGCTTGATGTGCTGCTCAGCGTGGAGAGATAGGTGGAACAAGTCCTTGAAGTCGTTGTAGATTTGTCTCTCCACCTTACGACTGATTCTCTCTTGGAACCCATCCAAGAATTGTGCCATCAATGCCTCTTCATCGTCATTGAGCTCCAGCCTGTTCCTTAGCCTTTTAAGCTCTTCGTAGTACTCCTCTACTGATCTGGTGCTATGCTTAAGAGTACGAAAACGTCATTGCAAATTTCTATGGAAATAAGGTGGAACAAACCTTTTTCTCTTGAGATCTTTCATGTCGACCCATGAGTCTACGAGCCTCAATCTTTTCCTCCTTCGGTCAGAAACCTCACGATCCCACTAGATGAGGGCATTGTCCGTGAGTTGTGCTACTGCCATGGAGACTCTCCTAGGGCCTGGTTGGTTGTAGTGATCGAAGATGTGATCCATCCTGCTCTCCCAATCGAGGTAGGCTTCGGGGTCCACTTTTCCTGCAATAACGTGGGCCTTGTTTGATTTTTCTTGAATGCGACTTAAACTAATGCAAGAACTAGAAACAAAACTAAGTAATGGATAGAAACAACCTGGTTTAGGAGCTTTAATCTTTGCTACCAAAATGATACAAGCCTCGATTCAAGGTTGTATGCGCGTGGGCTGTGTGGAGAAGATTAGCTGATAAACTCATCCTTAGAATTCTAGATGGGGGTTTTCTGTTTGGTTAAGGATGGAAGGGTGAAGTGAACCACACGATTGGTGATGAACCTCGTGATAAATCACAAACTTAGAGTTAGGAGGGCTGGTCTCAACTCGGTTCTAAGCATACAAGTCTCTTGAGAGAATAACTTGTAGAAAGAAAATTCGATCTTTATTAATTATCAAAAATGTTGACGAACTACAATGCTGGAAGGAGTCTTATTAATATGCTCTACTTGACCTTCTAGGGTCGACTCAAAGAAAAATGGAAAACTTACAAAAGTGCACAAATGGAAAAATTATAAAAGTGAATAACCGTAAAAATGACTTCTACCTAAATTGTCTTTGACTCAAAAATGTAAACATTCTAAATCCTACTCTGCAAAACAGAAAGAGGCAAATATATAATTTGAAAACTTATCTTTCTTACCTATCGGCCAAGAAATGGAATGTGGCCAAGCTTGTGGTATGCACGCGCCTTGCTCCTAGTCTTCGACTTGGAGTAGGGTTAGGAATCTTTGGGCCCTGACCTCTCTTGCCACTAAAGCCCAAGTCTCTGAAGTCTCTTGCAATGTTGAGAAGCCTTTGGACTCTTTTTTGCACTCTTGGCCCAATGTCCATTGTCGATCATCCTCTAGGAGCTTGTCGACCCACAAGCTGAATTTGTGGAAGAGCGCCCTTGATCTACTCCTTGTCATTGCTCCTGGTGTTACCACTGGTGTAGAGACTTCCTCTAGATGCATGTCTTGAAGCTGGTAGCTTATCTGGTCCGAGTCTCCTTGTGTAGATGTTGAAATGGTGGTGCAATCGGCTGGATCAGCTGGAATGTGCAAGGTACTGGCTGAAATGTCATCGGAGCTCGCCAAGTTGATCCCAGAGCTGGCGCGTCACCAATTGGACCGGCGGTGTCATCCACGTCACCACCAGTTGGGTCAGAGGTTTGGGCCTCTCCGCTGGAAATGTTGGTCGGTCCGGCCCGGTTGGTCGAAGGTCCAGCGGTACCGCTTGGGCCGGCAGACGCGCCAAATGGCCAGGCTGTCTCGGGCAAGCTCCCAGGTCAGCCAGTCTGGTCTCCTGGCCGGCCATACGACCTGATGTCCCCATCACTCGTAGTTCACTGCGACAACAAAAGTGCCATCAGTATCTCAAGAAATCCGGTACAACATTTCTCACAAAACACGTCGATATTCGGTACCATCTTATCCACGATATAGTGAAGGAGAAACATGTAGTGGTTTAACACATTATCACTGATTTGTAAATGGCTGACTTATTTACAAAACCATTAGATTTTTCTCGCTTTGTCACATTAAAAAATACAATTGGTATTTGCGAGATATGACTCTACTCTAGAGCCTTAGGACTGAACTATGTGCTGATCAATAAGCATATGTAAGTTTTGATTTAGTTTGGATCGCTAGTCATCATGAAAAATAGCTATCTATAATGTCGTTATCTCTTACTCTCAGTATAGGTTTCATGGATGGATGTGTCATAGTGCTACTCTTGAGAAATCAAGTGATGGGGTTGTCTCACTTGTTGTTAAAACAAGAAAAAAAAGAAAAAAAGAGAAAAAAGGGAAAGGCAATACCTTATATGAAAACAAAAAAGAAGGAAAAGTAAAACAGGGGAACACAAAGCTCAAGCTGTGTATCTCATTTTTCGGTCACTCCGTAGACAAAGGTTGAAAACTGATTCAGTACATGATAAAAACATGATAGTGTGAAAGCTATTCACGACAGTAGTGATCACCAGACACTACAAATCAGGCCAAACAGAGTACATTTTCTTGATCTGGTACTAAATTGGTTAGAGTCATGTTGAACAATCTCGTTGTATACTTGTGTGAAAATTTTCTGTCTATTTGATAGTGTCACCAGCCTGCTTGGTGATGTATGTGACAACTCTGCAAGTTGGTTCCCATAGTGATGGATACTCTATGTGGTTGTCTTAAATAAAGATCCAGAAACTTAAGAGCTCGAAGATATTATTATTCAATGGTTCGTCTAAACATTGTACGTCAAAGTGATAAATTAATCACATTCTGTTTTTAGTCAATATTTCTAATCGTTTAATTGCACGCCTTAGATACCAAATCCTTTTAATAAGTTATTATTTTGGCCACTAGATTCATAGAAGCAGTCCCTATCATTTTTTTCCTAAATATGCTTCCACATTTTGTGTTGTGCGTGCTGTTGTACTATTAATATATTGTTAAGTGGTTAAAACAGTGAGAGCTTGTGAGTAAGATCTTTTTCGTACGGTAATTCAAAAAGGAGGGAAATCAAAATAATAATAATAAATAAATAGAAAATTCACAAATTTCCACGGATATAAAAAGGAAGGAAGTCATTTCATCTCTTCCCTCCTTCCGTCTCTCTCGCAAACTCGCCTATTGCTGCCCTATTCTTCACACCTTGCTCGAGACTATGGCATCTCCTACTCAGTCGGATTCCGCCGACAAATCGCCCTCACCAGCTTCATCTCTCCCTTCCGGCAATGATGGTGGCTTCTCTTCACCGAAATCCCCGGCTGTCACACCCGCACTCGACATCGGTGCTGGCTCTGGCTCGCCAACTCGCTCACAGCTGAGTTCTTCACCCTCGGATCACAGATCTGGGCTTTCTCCTCACCGTGGTGGTTCTGCAGCTGAAAAAGACAGTGTCTCTGAGCCGATGGAAGCCACTCCTTCTTTGTGTGCCCCGTCTCCTCCTCAACAGTTGAATCGTACTGCCCGAAAGCGACAGCATCTTTACCATCTCGGTTTTCCCTCCTCTTCGGGTCCTCGGCTTTGGTCTGCCTCTGGTTCATCTTTTCCCCCATCGTCTTCAACTCCTCCCATGCCGATTTTCTCTAAGAGGTTCTTTTCCTCTCTCACTCGTATTCGGTATGATTCGTTCTCTTCTCGAGGAATTATTGTTGAGCGTCTTATGGATTTTGAACAAGAAGATACTTGGGGTTATTTAGCAGTCATTGAGGATGGGCATTTGAAATCCACAGTTACGGGTCTAAGTGCGTACATTAAAGAGGCTATTCTTGAGTTTTATGCTAATCTTCCTCCTGATTCGGATGCTCTATCTGACATGGGAGTCACTGTATTTGTTCGGGTCATCAGTATCAGTTCTCTCCTCAACAGATGCATGCTTCAATTTTGAAGCTCTGTCCTCTCCGGGAAGTTTGGCTGATGTATCTGGTGATTCAGTCAGCCTTGATGCCATGACAGATCTTATGACAGAAGGAGGCAAGGGTACTTGGGCAGGCTTAATGATGAGGACATCAGGTCGTACATCCAGCCAGGAGACCAGACTGGCCGACCAGGAAGCTTGCCCGAGACATCAGGACCATCTGGCGCGCCTGCCGGACCAGACAGTACCGCCGGACCCTCGACCTATAGGACCAGACCGGTCAACATCGCCGGCGGAGAGGCCCAAGCTTCCGGCACACTTGGTGGGGACGTGAATGACACCGCTGGTCCCCCTGATGACACCGCCGACTCCGGGATCAACTTGGCCGGTCCTGAAGTCATTCCGGCCAGTACCGCGCACAATCCAGCCGGTACAGCCCATCCAGCCGAGTACACGCACACTTCCACTTCTACACAAGAGGACTCGGACCAAATGAGCTACCAGCTCCAGGACATGCACTTAGATGAAGTATCTACACCAGTGGTACCTCCAGGAGCAATGACAAGAAGCAGATCAAGAGCACTCTTCCACAAATTCAGCTTATGGGTCGACAAGCTTCTAGAGGAAGAGCAGCTAAGGAAAATGAGCCAGAAGAGCAAATTAGAGTCCAAAGGCTTCTCAACAACACAAGGAACATCAGAGACTTGGGCTTTAGTGGCAAGAGAGGTCAGGGCCGAAAGATATTTAACCCTACTCCAAGTCGAAGACTAGGAGCAAGGCGCGTGCATGCCACAAGGACGGCCACCTTCCATTTCTTGGCCGTGAGTGAGTTAAGGTAAGTTTACATTCGAATATATGCCTCTTTCTGTT